>APFE031241087.1:24787-63475 GCA_000404065.3 Pinus taeda | reverse complement strand
ACTTTTTATGCAAAGTGGTTCATCTTAATTGATTTCCATTATTATAATCGCTGAATGATCTTTATTACCAGTTATTATTTGAAATCTCTTTAGATCGCATAATATAAGAATTACATCCCGGGTTAGCATAGATTAGATGTGTTGTTTTCATGAGATTACAATAGCATAGAGTTAGATTAAAGTAGTTTAGATAGGAACTTTTAGATCTGCAACATCCGATCCTGCACACACACACACCCTTAGATTGGGAAACTAGTCCCATTATCCCCATTTGGACCCGCTATACCAAACGGATAAGGAGTTGTCAACCAAGGTCCGGACCAGGCGGTTATCCCCCTTGTTGTTGACCTACTTTTCGGGGCTTCAACACTTCCCACCATACCAAGGCAGTGCCTCCAAGGCATAGGTTGGCCAGCTGAATCTTACTTTTTTTTGAGTCAATGCTCTACACCCTACAATACACATCAATCTGTCTAATCCAATTATCCGGTTTCTCTACATTCAACTCTCCATCATATATCGGAAAATCAAATTTAACATCTAATTTAATCAAAGATGTTTTCTTTTTATTTTCAGGGCTATTAGGAGGTGTGGGAATCTTTTCTTCTTTCCCTTTTCCTTTAGAATGGTCATGAAGGAGAGATTCTTCTACTCCTTTATCTTGTTTGGAGTTTGTTGAATATTCATCTCTACCTTTCTTAAATCCTCTATACATTTCCTCCACCATGGCTCTCATGGTCATGAAACTATCCATGAACTGGGAGTCTGATTCCAAGGGACTTTCTTCTAACATTTTCCTCTTAGGATAGACTCTTCCAATTTCTGGGTTAGCTTCAACCAAATCTCCTTCTCCTAATTTGAGCTTTGTCCTAGTTAGCATTCAACAACAAAATCCAACACAAGCTTGTCTAACCTTAGTAGCCCAGTGCTCCGAGACCACTTGATATGGAATTGATTGAAGACAAACAATAAGGTATTACAGACTCATGTGCATGGATGTGCCTATGCTATTTTATGAAACGGATGGATAAGATTGCGAAATACACAGACACTGAAGCAGTTAGAGAAAATACAACAGGAAAAACATGTAAACTCAACAAGTTTAATAAGGAGTTCACCCAATACTCCTGGGATACATCTCTCGGTCCAGCCTTCAGTGATGGCCTTTCTATTATGTTTTCAAAGCAGAGTTTTTACAATAATGAGCTCAATTTGAGTCTCACTCAACAGATAGATATCAGCAAGACTATACTTGGATTTCCCAAGTCTCTAGAGTACACAGACTCTCTTTACTGATTCTCGACCTCCTATGGGTCACAATGGTATGAGTCCAATATGAGACTCAATACATGACAGGAATTTACAGAGGAATTCGCTTGAACCTCTCAAGCCTTCTCTGGAGTACACAGACTCTCTACTCTCTCTGTCTCTGTCTCGATGCTACCTTTTTCTTCTGCAGGCCAACTCAATTTCTTCTCCCTATTCTCTGCTCTCGGCTTTCCGCTTCTAACTTACTTGCTAACTGCTTGCTTCTTTCTCTGTCAGCTTGTGGCTTTAAAGCCAATCTGCTTTCTGACTATTCGTTTCCGCTTCTAGGCTTTATGGTTCCCCTGTCTCTGTCTGTTTGAATTCCTCTGTTCTGGGTCATCTTCACTGTATAATGCCTCATAGGGAGGTGGCCACATGTTTCATAATGCATCGAGTGTCAGTTTTCTTGGACATTTTCAAAATGACCGTTTATTACGTTAACTCCAAGAATGCCCGCGAAACACGTCCTTCTGCCAACGCACCATCCATGTCAGACTTCAAATCCTATACAATTTTGTCAGTTTACCTCGTCGGGTCTGGTCATCCATCGGAACACATTTCCACCGTCGATCTGGAGCCTCCAGATCCTACGGTCTCCGTCCATATCAGGAATGTAAGTAACATGTGTCCGATGTGAGCGGTTTTCTCTCTCTTTCGCCAGATGTGTGGCACCCATTGTATGGCATCGGGTGGGATTCAGTTGAAACTGCTTACCGCTCGAAGCCCTTCCGATACTATGCCAGTTTTTGTGGGACCTTGCCTCTGACAGAATCAGCGCGATATCCATTACATTTCATAAATTTTTGGGTTCAGGCACTCGGGGCTTTTCCTTCTTTTAGGGGTTTGCCTGACGATAGGTGATATCAAAAATTGCCCCCATTTCTTGAAATGACCTCCCGTTCTGCTAGTTCATGATAGTGCGCGTTACCATGGGCCAACGGTCTGCGCGCTTGACTGAGGGTCCTCGTTGCTCCGTGCTAATCACAAATTCAAACTATTACGAGGATATCTCTGATAAGCTCAATCTTTATAAGACTTTGAGACTTTGGCATGAATTTTACAGAGTTCATAAAAACTTAGAGAGTGTTCTAGGATCCAATTTGGATCACTAGAAGTATATAAGGGTTCTGAAGGTCCTGCGTTACAAAAGAATAACGAGGCTTGACACCCTTTTGGCTCCTTCCACTTTAATTCAAAGCCTCCCACTATTATATATAAAGGGATTTATGTCTCGAGGGTTGAAGGAAGCACATTTTTAGTCATAACTGGGACTGTGGGTAGCAGGCTCAAAATTGGGCTTACATCACCGTACTTCTACCGGTAAGTCCCCATTTTGAAACTTGTTTTGGATATTCGTTGCCTTCACCTTTGGATATTGCATATGGAAAACAAGGAGGAGTGAGGGATGATCTTATAGTGGACTCCTTGAGGGCTGAAAAAATTGTAAGGAAGATCAAGCATATCCATATACAAGTATAAGAGACACTATAGAAGTCACAAGAAAAATATAAGGCCAGTCATGATCAACACAAAATAGACAAATCATTCAAGGGGGAAGACAGAGTATGGTTATAGTTGCACAATGAGAATCTACAAGGTCTTGGTATGAAAATCAAGGCTTTGCGGTATGGTCCCTTCGAGATACCAAAAAATGTGGGTGATAATTCCTATCGACATAGTCTACCACCATACATGAGCATTTACTCAATTATGAATGTAGAGGATCTTAATCTCTATGAGCCTTCCATGCTAGATCAGGAAGAGGAACAGGGCCTACCTTATGTGAATGATTTGGCACCATATTCTCACGTAGATTTGATAGAAGATACAATTTTGCAGAAAAGTTCCAAAACTACAAGACAACGACAACATGGCCTTCGGTAGATTGGGTTGAAAGTGAAATTTCCAAGCAAAGCTAAATGGTGCACCCGAGAGAAGGTGGGAGGAAAATTTTCCTAAGGACAAAAAGCCTCCAAAAATGGGGAGGTGTGATTTGGATTGGATCATTACATTGTTTCTCATCCATCTCAATGTCTTTCACAGTGGAAAAAATGGAGGAATTAGCTCATAGGACCATCTTTACCATCAGGACCCAATTTAACAAATTAGGGTATGAAATCTTCTAGGAGTATTTTGAGGCATCAAACGACAATTTTTTATGGTAAAACTTTGTTGCTTTGGCACCACATATTTTTATCATATTCTACACACAGAGACCTTTCCAACAACGCCAGAATCACGTCAATCAAAGTCCTTAGGTAAAATTTATGCCACTCAAAATTTGACCTTTTTGTTTTCACCACCATAATTCGAGAGGATGCCACATGATTATAATGAAGAAGACTCTAGAAGAGTCCATATTATAACTCTGGTTAAGAGTTGGGGTATTCAAACCCAACCACTAGTAAGCTATCGAGCTATGTTATAATTGGGCCATTAGGAGGAAAAAGGGTTCCATTCTTTCGAGTGCATTTGTTCCGTAGATGAGAAAAAATAGCCAAGAGGGATACCAGACAGAGCACATAGAGAGAATTTGTGCATTGTAGTAGTCATGTGCCATAAGTTGTACTTCTTTGTACTTACAACCATTTTATATTCAAAGAAATAGAGTTGAATGACCTCAAATTCCAACATGGGTTTCTCCTTAGAGGGTTTCCCAAGTCATATCTTGTGTCAACCATGGTTTGTGAGTTTTTATTTCTCTTTTCTATATTTTATGCATAATTTTAATTTGCATACATATGCAATTAACAGTAATCTACATATCCAAAACCTTAAAGAGAAATACAACCCTAATAATGTATATTTTGGATTTTTAAATACATTTTTATCATATATGTTATGATGAACTATCTAGTGGAATATCCACAACAGTTTATGGATCATGCATGGATCAAAATTCATGCCCATTTAAAGTTTGATCATTTAATCTTTGCCATGTAAACAAGATCCTGCCATGTGGCACCCACATGGTGTCTGCATGGCTCTACCACTTCAGCAAGCAGTTCCATGTTATCCTACACACCAACATGGCTGTGGCTATGTCCTCTTAACCCTTTCCACATAGACAATCCTGTGGACCCCACCAAGTCCAGCCCTCAGATGTTATTTCTTTGTTTTACACTATATCCAATTTATACAAAAATCTGGCATTCCCAAGATTTCTCACATGACGTGATCTGAATTCCTAGATGTGTTTGGACCACTTACAAACCTTCGATGATGATTTATTACGAGGAAATTCATACAGATTCTGAAATGCATCTGAATCCCCAAACTTATTTCCACCATCCTAGATATCCGACTTTCACCACTCATCTGGACCTTGTGAAGTTTACCAAATTGGGTCCTATTAGCTCTGCTACATTCTTCAACATTTGGAGGTCATAAGCAAGCTTAGCCGTGTTGTTGTTGTTCAAAGAGGACCCGTATCAGTCATCCTCCACCTTCTCCTTCACCCCACTTACTCCCTTTCACCCAGTCGCCTCCGTTTTTCCCTTCACATCCGGCATGAACCCCTGATCTTAAAGACCCAAAGAGCTAAGCCTAAAATCTCTATAGACCGTGATCGCATGACCGCGCGCTGTTCGCAAGCCCTTTCCTGCCACATCAATCGGAAACATGTGCGATCTCTTCCGCACCATCCAATCATCTCCGTCGTGATTGGACGACATTCGCACCTCCTGCGCCCATAAACTGCCCACGCATTAACTCGCGAGCAAAGCAGTTTTTGTTCCATCCTGTCTGCCACGCGTCGTGCGATGATTGTGATCGCTGGCCATTGTATGTTTACCACTTCCCTCCCAAAAGCAGTGTGAACAATATCGCCCTCCGTTGAAACCACTTTCCCCCTCGTTAACTCCCCATGCATCTTCTCTGCCCGATAGCTGTTGGATCTGCCCGCCCGAGATCCAACGGCCTGCAATCACCCCGCTCTCGTATCTCCCAACATCCCTGCAAACTGATCTCTGTCGTCCATCTGCAAGATCTGACGACTCACAATCATCTTGCCTCTGTCTCCCCCAGCACCTCCCTCCGAGAGAGCTCCGTCATCCATCTGTTCCATCCAACGACCCATCTTTCTCCCTTGACCAGATCGTCCACCTGCCATGTAGTATGCCACCTTTGACTGTTCTGTGCCCGAAAGGACGAAGGTGGCCAATGTTCAGTACTCCGCGCAGTTACTCCTCAACCACCACATTCAACAAACAGGATGGCCGAGAAGAGAAAGGACAAGCCTCGAGCAGTTAAATGCATTTATCAGTCATGTAATTTCTTCCATACGACACTCCACCTGCTCGAGAAGGACGATAGAGCATCTGAAAAGATCAAATCTATTCACTGAAGTAGGAAAACTGCACTAAAAACTCCATCAGGTAGTTAAAGCGGTTGGTGGTCCATTATGACCCCTCCACGCATAGAACAACAGAACATCTTTGTAATCAAACTCTATATATACCCAAAAACACAATTGTAATCAGGGTTGATGGTTGTTGTTTTGATGTAAGGTTCAACTTTTGGAGAGTGTAACTACTTTGATACTTGCAGTGTCTCATCTTCATTTTCAGCTAATACAAGCTTCTTTTGTTGTTAATTGCTCATTGTCCACTTCTACTCTGTTCTAGGCTGTGCCTATTATGCAGTTTTCATGTACTCTTGATATTTAGCATTAGAGGAGCTGTCATCCTACCTCTGTGTTCAAGTCTAATATGTATCATTGAATGTGATATGCAAGTTTATGTTAACTTAGTGCCAGAGAGTTGTCATCTGTCTGTGCATTAGGAAATAGATTTGCAGACCCTTTTACTGGTTGTAGCTGGCCATCACATGGTCTTGCGCATCTGCTAGTGTGGTCAGTATTCTCCATTTTCACCTAATTCCTTAAACTGTGAGTAATTGGTGGTCTAAAGCCTTGTAGTTTGAGGGTGTTCATGCATGTCTGGAGTTAAGCATAGTAGAAGTGGTTATCTGGCTTGAACAAGCATCATTCCTTCCATTCATCCATTTCCAACATTAATTTGAGTTTTGTAATGTTCCCGAGCATCTCCGAGATAAAACCTAGGAGAGTTTCTTGGGGTGATAACATTAATTGGCGCCATTGTTTGGGAGAGGAGATTGAAGCTCAGCTTCCCTGGGAGAACGACATAGTTCCAGATTTTGATGATAGACAAAGTCTGGGCACATTTCTAGTTGTAATCATCTATCTAGCGACTCCACTGGAGGAATACCAACCTTTGGCGACTCCACTGGAGGAATACCAACCTTTGGCGACTCCACATCACAGTCCTGGCTCAGTTTGTGAGGCATACTCGGAGAAATCCTCAGAAATCACCAGCTGACCCAGTGCCTGACCTTGAGAAGATCGTTAAGCAGAAGAAAACATCGCAGAAAGGAGCATCAGGATTAGGTAAGCCTAAGAAATCCTATGTATCTCTGCAAGAGAGGTTTATAGTTGAGAATACACAATTTGAAGAATTAGAGCCTTGTATTGCTAGTGAAGAATCACCTGCAGAGATTCATAAAGCTCCTTGTTCAGTTAGTTCCCCTTTGGATCTTAGTCCAAAGAAAGCTTCCCATACAGTCCATCATATTCCCTTGTCTCTGTCATCCATTTATTGTTACCCAATATTCAATCTGCCAGTATCCTTCCACATCCCCCAGTCATGGCAGGCTAGCAAGCACCTACAAAAATGGAAAGAATCATAGCTGCTAGGTATGGACCCTTGGTCCTGCCTATTCCTTTGAATGCCATGCTTATAGGAGAATACCAGAAGTATATGCCAAAGTTCACTGGTACAGATGGGTGATCAGGAGATCAAGACCAAGTGTCGTAAAATGCTCGAAAATGAAAGTGCTCAAAATTGGTTTGAACCTGAATGACCGGATAGAGCTCGTCCTCTTGATTCTGGCACCGCAAACGGTTTGAAAAACGGTCACCGTATGAGAAAGTTATTCTAAAAAGAAAAATTGCCCAATAACATTGAAATTTTGAATTTTTTCAAAACAATTCAAAATAAAATACTCTTTGGAATATTCCATTCTAGACAACAAATGGTAGGCTACCACGTGGCAAGCCCAGAAGCCGCCACGTGGCCAAGGGGACATCAAAAATTTGGGAGCATTTTTAAAATTTTTGTCGAATTGTGGTTTGAACACGCGACTTCGTACATACAATTGCAAAGCCTTACCAGCGCCACAAATCAAGGTCTTGATACGAGGGTGGATTTACAATATTTAAATGTTGTATTTGGTTTGGGTGGAAACCAAAGGGGGCCAGCCCCCATGTATAAGTGACCTCTCACCCGGAACCATGGGCCTTACCATAACCGCTGGCGCCAAACATCAACGGTCACTGTGTTTTATGGTTAACGTGGTCACATTTTATAGTTCCGCGAGATTTATTGGCAGTTAACTGGCAGTCAAGTTGACGAATTTTTGGTAGAGCGCTCCAAAAATGGCGGAATTTCCAAATTTAGCGGCCCTATCTAGCCATAACTAAAAGTCTAACTGGAGTTTTTCAAGGGCAACTGGCAGTTGGGAGTAAATGTCCATAACTTTTGCTAGGAAGGTCCTTTTTGGACAAATTTTATTTATTTATTTTGGGGCTCTTCGACCTTCTGAAGCCATTGGCATAGGTTTCACAGCCATCTGAGGTCGTTAGCGGGTGGTTTTGCTTCATGGAAATTCTAGGAGCCACTTGGGCCAGATCAGTTTGGGAGCTACATTGGGATGTGTGCAACCATTGAAAGTGGAATGAAGGTCCATTCTGAATGAATTCAGTGTTCTAAATCCATATCTACAGCTCGTTTTTCCTGTTGAGGCATTCTTCTCACTGTTTAGCTTCATGGAAGCTTTCAGGGCCATCAGGGCCATTTCAGTGATTGAGCTATGCTGGGCTAGGTTCATCTGTCTGAGGTGAAACAAAAGCCTATTTCTGTTGTAAGGAACCTTCTAAATCTAATGAAGGTGTTTTCAAAATAATTTGGAGACTTCTAAAGGCCGAGATGCTGAAGAGAAGTTTTGGGCAGCCTAGAGCCATCCATGGGAGAAGGCCTAGATTGGGAATGCAGTGCTCATTTTGAGCAAATGAATAGTCATTTGTTTATGTCAAATATGTGCTAGAGACAGTAGCAAAGGTTTCAGAGACATTTGAAACATTCTAAAGGAGTTTGTGCCATTAAGAAGCTCAGGGAAGCTTAGTGCACCTACTGAAGGAATCAAGTCCAAGGGAGCCTAGATCTGCCTGCACAAAGTGGACATCCATGACAAGGATGTATATGGTTTTTCTAAACCCATAGGTTCAGTCAGTAACCTTTTGGAGTTGAGTGTGGAACTTGTAAAAGAATTCAAGCCATAATCCCAAAGAGCCAAGTATAGTTGACTAGAGCTCACAGGAGACGTAGCCCACGAGATTGGGGTGAAGTCCTTATTAAATTTGATGTTATGTGTGATGTTTACTTGCTTCCTTATATGTCTGTTATATATGTCTAATATCAGCTGAAACAAATCAAGTTAAAACACATAAACAAAAGAAAAGACATACACCTCTTAAACATGTATGTTTACTGAATTGAATACTTTGCTAAGCATTTACAAGTAGTTTCAAATTCAGATCAAGATGGTATCAGAGCAGGTTGAAAGCAGTCAAATAAAGCTATAGACAGAGCCTGAAAAGAGCCAGGAAGCCTTCGAAATGCTCTTTTTATACAATTTCAAAGTAGATAAACACTCTTTTCAGTCAATCTCTGGTGTAGTTGTCTTTTGATTGTTTTTGTGCAAGGATATTTTGATGTCTTGCAAGTTTTGATCACAATAGCTTGAAAGGAAGATTGGGGATAACCACTGAATAGCTAAGTCTTGGAGAAGACAAAAAGGAATAGCAGATGTTTTCCTTACCCCAAGGACCTCAAGACAATCCGTGAAGCACAAGAAGTTTGATGCAAAACAGGTTGTTTGAATAAGAGTTTGACTCTGCAATCATTTGATTCAGGAATTTGTTAATAGATTCTGAATTTCACTGAAGCTCTTTTGTTCATTTTTATAATGGCAACTTCCATAAGTGAGTTCTCAAAATCATCCTCCTTCACAAGATTCTTTGATGAAGGCTTGAAGCAAGAATTTTTCATCATGATGAATATGGTGAGAGAAATGTATGAGGATGAAAGAAAGAGCTCTAAACTTCAAGAGCAGTTGAATTCCATGAGGGAAGAGAAGCAGTTGCTTTCTGACCAATTGCAAGAAATGGAAATCCAACTTCATATTGCAAACATGAATCTAGAAAGGATGCATGAGTTGGAGACACAACTCCTTGTTGCTAAAGAAGCCTTAGCCAAGTATCAACTTGAAGAAGAGGTAAACAATTCTAGTTTGTCTTCAAATTCTTATAAGAATGTTTATGTTGGTTCTTTTGAGAAACATACCAGAGGCATAGGGTCCAAGTTGATGTCCAAAATGGGATATGAAGGAAAAGGATTGGGCAAACATGCACAGGGTATAGTTGAGCCAATAATGGTTGAGGTAAGGCCTAAGTATTTGGGTCTTGGCTATGGACAATCTTATGGAGAAAGTTCCAAAGAACCATGAAGGCAATTGAAACAGTTCCTAGAAGAAGTTTCATTTCAGGTTCTCTATCTCAAAGTTGTAAAGGTTGTATCCTTGAGGAATGGAATAGTTTGAAACATGCTTTGCAGGAAGAAGGTGTGCATAAGCATGCACTTGAACAAGAAAGTGGTGAAAGCTCTAAAACCATTGATGAGATTGATAGTGTTCCAAAGGGAGCTTCTTCTTCTTTCGATTCACCTCCTTATGAAAGTAATGAAGGTGAAAGAGAAAGGTATAAATCTGATTTCCATCACACATCCTTTGATCATGTAAAGCATGGAAAATTTCCACATAAGCATTGGAAAAGAATTGCATGTTCTTTTTGTGGCTTGGTTAACCATAGTGTTTCTAGATGTTGGAAAAGAATGGAAACATACAGGAAACTTTTGAAGGAAACGAGGCAAGAAGCCAAAGTTCCATTAAACAATGCAAATCATGATGTCAAGAAGATGAACATGTGTTGCACTTATTGCCATAAGCATGGACATACTGTTGAAAGGTATTGGACTCTGAATCCAACAATACTTCCATGAAAGTTGAAGAAATGGGAGAAAGAGTATGGAAAGAATGGGAAGGAAGTTTCCATCATTGATATGTGTTAGGATGGTACACATGTTGATATCGATGTGCAGTTAAAGGAAGATCCTTTGAAATGGATTGGTAAGAAATGGTTAGAATTCTTATCCAATTAAAGTTGCATGTCTTTTGATTGAATGCATTTCTTTGTTAAGGGAATGCAAGTTACAGGATGGTAAAAGTTGAGTATGATACTCACTAATTTTGCAGCAATGTTTTTCATTTCAGCTCTTGTCACCCATATGTGTTTTTATTGGGTTGATGTACGTGTTGGTATTTGCAGAAGAAGAGTTGAAGTTACACCTGTACATAGATGTTGTAGGTGTATTTGTCGAACTGCATATAGTTCATTGTACATGATACATGCATAAGTATTTGTAAATGTATCTTGTTGTTGGTCAACTAGTGTCTCTTGTGAGCACACTTTTACATTGTCGATTGTGTCACATGTTTCATCGACTTGTGTCGATTGTACCACTTATGTTTTCGACTTGTGTCGGTTGTGTACACATTTGCTATGTTGATGGTTGAGTCCATTGTTCAGCATATTTCAAGACAACTTGTTGTTGATGATTCTCTTGTTGCACAAGGTACCTTTGGTGTCATTTGGTGCAGGGAAGGAAATTGGTGCAAAGCAGTGCACAATCCCATGAGCTGGAAAAGCATGCATGCAAAGAGGGCTCATATTTCAGTATGGGTCTCTACTTCTTTTGAGAAGTTTTTGCAGCAAGTATCCCAAGAGTTTGGGATGAGCATTTGCAGTACATTCAGCATGCTACAGCCGGTAAAAGCCTTCTCATTTGGGAGGCGGCTCTTCATTTGGAGCAGAGGTGCCATGGATGGGCATCGTGATAGTTGGCAAGCCCACATGTTCAGAGGAATATTTCAGCTCATATATCAGCAAGTATCATTGCTAGTTTCTACAAATTTTCAGTTTGTCTGTCGAACAAGCTTGGTCGGGATTTAACAAGTACTTGGCTTATGCAGCAAAAATTCGCCATGATGAAAGTTGGCAAGGCAGGACATTTTGGCATCAGTATGCTCTTTTCGCCGAATGGAAGAGGATATTTATGTTCCTCAAGTGATGTACAGTTCAGTTCAGAGATTTAGTAAGCTTTTGGGGACCAAAAACCTTCTCATTTGGGAGGCGTGATCAAGAGATCAGGACCAAGTGTCGTAAAATGCTTGAAAATGAAAGTACTTAGAACTAGTTTGAACCTAAACAACTAGATATAGCTCATCCTCCTAATTCCAGCGCTGCAAACGGTTCGAAAAACCGTCATCGTATGAGAAAGTTATGCTAAAAAGAAAAATTGCCCAATAACATTGAAATTTTGAATTTTTTCAAAAAAATTCAAAATAAAATATTCCATAGCATATTCTTTGAAATATTCTGTTCTAGACAACAAATGGCAAGCTTCCACATGGCAGGCCTGGAAGCTTCCACGTGGCCAAGGGGACATCAGCAATTTGGGCGCATGTTTAAAATTTTGGTCGAATTGTGGTTTGAACCCGCAACTTCATACATATAATTGCAAAGCCTTACCAGCGCGCCACGACTCAAGTTCTTGATACGAGGGTGGATTTACAATATTGAAATTTTGTATTTGGTTTGGGCGGAAACCAAAGGGGGCCAGCCCCCATGTATATGTGACCTCTCGCCCGGAACCGTGGGCCTTACCATAACCGTCGACACCAAACATCAACGGTCACCGCGTTTTATGGTTAACGTGGTCACATTTTATAGTTCTGTGGGATTTACTGGCCGTTAACTGACAGTCAAGTTGGTGGATTTTTGGCGGAGTTCTCCAAAAATGGCGGAATTGCCAAATTTAGCGACCCTATCTGGCCTTAACTAAAAGTCTAACTGGAGTTTTTCAGGAGCAACTCGCAGTTGGGATTAAATGGCCATAAATTTGCTAGGAATGTCCTTTTTGGACGAATTGTTTTTTGATTTTGGGGATCTTCGACCTTCTGAATCCATTGGCACAGGTTTCACAGCCATCTAAGGTCGTTTGCAGGTGGTTTTGCTTCATGGAAGTTCCAGGAGCCACTAGGGCCAAATTAGTTTGGGAGCTACATTGGGATGTGTGCAGCCATTGAAAGTGGAACAAAGGTCCATTCTGAATGAATTCAGTGTTCTGAATCCATATCTACAGCTTGTTTTTCCTGTTGAGGCATTCTTCTCACTGTTTAGCTTCAGGGAAGCTTTCAGGGCCATCAGGGCCATTTCAGTGATTGAGTTGTGCTGGGCTAGGTTCATCTGTTTGAGGTGAAACAAAAGCCTATTTTTGTTGTAAGGAACCTTATGAATCCAATGAAGGTGTTTTCAAAAGCATTTGGAGACTTCTAAAGGCCGAGATGCTGAAGAGAAGTTTTAGGCAGCCCAGAGCCATCCATGGGAGAAGGCCTAGATTGGGATGCAGTGCTCATTTTGATTAAATGAACAGGCATTTGTTTATGTCAGATATGTGCTGGAGACAGTAGCAGAGGTTTAAGAGAAATTTGAAGCATTCTAAAGGAGTTTGTGCCATTAATAAGCTCAGGGAAACTTAGTGCACCTACTAAAGGAATCAAGTCCAAGGGAGCCTAGATCTGCCTGCACAAAGTGGACATCCATGACAGGGATGTATATGGTTTTTCTAAACCCATAGGTTTAGTTAGTAACCTTTTGGAGTTGAGTGTGTAACTTGTAAAAGAATTCAAGCCATAATCCCAAAGAGCCAAGTCTAGTTGACTAGAGCTCACAGGAGACATAGCCCACGAGATTGGGGTGAACTCCTTATTAAATTTGCTGTTATGTGTGATGTTTACTTGCTGCCTTATATGTCTGATATATATGTCTAATATCAGATGAAACGAATCAAGTTAAAACAAAAACAAAATAAAATACATACACCTCTTAAACATGTATGTTCACTGAATTGAATACCTTGCTAAGCATTTACAAGTAGTTTCAAATTCAGATCAATCGGGTAACTGTTGAAGAACACCTTGAATCTTTTTACAGTTATGCTGATAACTTAGACATTAGTGAAGATGATGTGTGGATGAGAGTTTTTGTCCAGAGCCTTGATGGAGAGGCTAGAAAATGGTTCAGAGAATTGACCCCTAGATCTATTGCTGATATTGAAGCCCTAGATGATGCATTTTTGAAGCACTGGGGAGATAAAAAAGACTTGCTATATTACCATACTGAGTTTGGTAACCTGAAGAAGGAAAATGGGGAATCTTTGCTTGATTTTAATAAACGATTCAATCGTATGTATAGTAAGATACCTACAGAAGTAAAGCCAACCCCCACCTTGGCCAAACTCACTTATGCCAATGCTTTTGACTCTGGTTTATGCCTATTATTGAGAGAAATAATATGTGCCACTCTAGCTGATATGCAAGATGCATCTCTAGAGGTAGAATCTAACATTATGGCTGTAGAAAAGCTTAAAAGTCATGCTGACAGAAGGAGGCAAAGAGGTGAGGCTTCTCCTTCCTCTGCTTCATGTTCAGAGCCTAAATTAGACAAGATGACTAGAATGATAGAGTCATTAGCCACTGAGATATCTAGGCTGAAGATTGAGCAGAACTTAGGAAAGACAAGGCAGCAGAACGCATTTGCTCCAAGAAACTCAAATCCGTTTAGAAGAGAAAATGAACAATTTCAAATCATTAAGAGGGGTAAAGAGCCAAATGAAGAACAAAGAGTTAAAACTCCTTTTCAAAATGTAGTCATGGAGGAGGAACAATTCGAGAAAGAGGATGAAATTCATTGCATGAAAGATAAAGGCAGTGCTTCCTTTTTTACATTGGCCATATATGAAGAATCACTGCTGCAGGACCAAACCAGTCAAAAGTGGGATAGAGGGGCTGTTCTAGACTGGTGAACAACAAAGGTATAATCTGAGGTCGCAAGCAAACAATGTTAAGGAGAATCCTACCCAAAAAGTTGTTGTCCAAACAAAGTCACAGAATACCAGACAGAAGAGACCAGCAGCTGATCCAGTCATCCTCAAAGCACCAACTTAAGAGGTAAGAGGTCCTGACAAGTCACCTTCCCCTTTCAGCTTTGAATTAGAAGTCCAGAAGTTAAAAATATTTGTGCCTCTGTTAGAACTTGTAAAGAGTGAAGTATTTAGAAAGCCTATCCTCGAAGCTCTTGAACTGAAGACCACACAAACCTCCGCTGACTCTGTCAATTTGCAAGATGATAGCCTGCAGTTGTGCTAAGTCCAATGACTGAATTTGCTGATAATAATTCTCCATCATTTTATGTCTCCTTGACCATTCATGACAAAATCCTTCACAACTTCCTGCTAGATATAGGAGCCAGCCACAATTTAATGCCAAAAACTGTCATGGAAGAGTTAGGCCTTGATATCACCAGACCATACCATGATCTATTCTCCTTTGATTCAAGAAAGGTGAAATGTCTAGGACTGATTAAAGATTTAGCCTTTACTCTAACTCAACTTCCCATGAAGAGTATGGTGATGGACATTGTGGTAGTAGATGTCGCTCCTAAGTTTGGCATGCTGTTGTCTAGAGGATGGATTAAGAGACTAGGTGGGACACTACAGAATGACTTATCTTATGCCACCGTCACAGTTTTTGGAGGAGAAAGCAGGAGAATCTATAGAGAAACACAACTGGCATACATTATCAGTGATGAAAAGAACCCGTCCAATCATCCTATAAATGTTGTGGACATTGATTTTGGAGCATGTATACTCCAAATAGAAGAATTTCAAAAGGCCTCACCCCAGATCAAAAAACCAGAAAATCAAGCCAAGGAAGAGCAAGGAAGTCAGGTTTGGGAGATGTTCTTTGATGGAGCGTGTTCTAGGGAGACTGCAGGAGCAAAGGTGGTGCTGGTATCTCCAAAGCAAAAAAGCACACAGCTATTTTTTAAGCTGGCCTTCCAAGTCACCAACAACATAGCAAAATATGAGGCTTCGATATTAGGCCTTAACGCAACAAAAGAAAGAGGAATCAAGAACATAAAAGTGTTGGGAGATGTTGACCTGATCATTCAACAGGTAAACAAAATGTTTCAAGCAAAGCACCCAAGGCTGAAAGCATACAAAGATGAGGTATGGAGACTCAAAGACTCTTTTGATAGTTTTTGTATCCCATACATCCCTAGAGCCAAAAATCAGCTTGTTGATTCCCTTGCTGTGTCTGCTAGCATGTTTATCCCTCCCATGCCTCCCAGACTAGTTTATGAAGTCCAAATGAAATACAGACCATCCTTGCCTAATAATGTATAGCATTGGAAAGTTTTTGAAGATGATGATGAAGTGAACAGGTTCCTATAAGTCATTGATGAATTTTTTGAAATGCAAATTGACCAAGATAATGAATCTTTAGAAGAAGACCCCCAGTCTCAGCTTAGAAATAAAATTGGTAAAGATAGCATTGTCCAACTTCCTAGCAATTATATATACCTAAGGGTCTAGTTCCTTTAGAAAAGTTGTTTGACCAGAATGATGTACCTTATAAGGTTGCCCAAAAATAAGACCAAACTGCAGTCTGTAAGCATAATATAGGGAGTCCAGGTCAGCCAATAAATATAAATATGTCCACTCATCTGTCTGCTGACCAATGTGCTGAATACTATAATTTAATGAAGCAATTTGCTAATGTCTTTGCCTGGGAATATAGTGACCTAAAAACGTATGACAAGAATATCATCCAGCATAAAATCCCTTTAAATAAAGACACCATCCCTTTCAAGCAGAAGCTGAGGCCAATAAACCCCTTGCTCCTCCCTTTGATTGAAAAAGAAATCAGGAAGTTACTGGTTGCCAAAATCATAGTCCCTCTCAGGTATTCCAAGTGGGTAGCCAACCTAGTGGTGGTGAGGAAGAAAAGTGGAGAAATCAGACTTTGCGTTGATTTTAGAAACTTAAACAAATGCTCTAAGAAAGACAATTATCCTCTACCCAAGATGGAGAATTTGCTGCAAAAGATCTCAGGAGCCAAAGTAATGTCTTTCCTAGATGGATTTTCAGGATATAATCAGGTTGCTGTACACCCAGATGACCAACAGAAGACTGCATTCACCACTCCTTGGGGCACTTTTATGTATTCCAAGATGCCTTTTGGGTTGATGAATGCTGGAGCTATCTTTCAGAGAGCTATGGATATAAAATTTGTGGGAGAGAATGATAAATTTGTCCTTATCTACCTTGACGATATAACAGTATACTCCAGCAGCCATCAAGATCATTTACAACATTTGAAGAAAGTGTTTTTGAAGTGCAGAAGGTTTGGGATTTCAGTCAATCCTAAAAAGTCACAGTTTGCTTTAGAAGAAGGCAAGCTATTAGGACATGTTGTTTCTGCTACAGGTGTCTGGATTGACCCAGAAAGAGTCAAGGCAATACAGACTTTATCTGTCCCGAGATCAAAGAAGGATATCCAATCCTTTCTGGGAAAAATTATATTTGTGAGGAGGTTTATCCCAAATTTTGCAGAACTGATGAAGCATATTACCTCCATGTTGAGAAAGGGTTCAGAGATAAAATGGACTGAGGCAAAAAAAAAGATCCTTTGAGTCCATTAAGAAAGCTATTATGGAGGCTCCCACTTTAATCAGTTCAGATTACAGCAAGGAGTTCCATATATTTTATTTTGCCTCTAATGACACCCTTGCAGCAGTCCTATTGCAAGAAAATAAGGAAGGCTCAGAACATTCGGTGGCATTTTTCAGCAAAACCTTAAGGGATGTTGAGCTGAGGCATGATATTATTGAGAAACAAGCATATGCTCTTATCAAGTCTTTGAAAGCTTTCAGATTTTATATTTTTCATTCCAAAATAATTGCATATGTACCCTCTGCTGCAATAAAAGATGTCTTAACTCAACCTGATGTTGATGGAAGAAGGGCTAAATGGATTGCAAATTTAATTGAATTTAATATAGAACTGAAGCCCACCAAGCTTGTCAGAGGTCAGGGTCTTGCCAGGCTATTAGTTAAAGAAAATTGCAGAACATTGGACATAGATCTCATAAGCACATATGCAAAGAAAGGTCAAACAAAAGAAGAGGAAGCAGCTGAACAAGAGAGAAAGAAGTCATTGGCAGAAAATATTGCTTCTTGTGATTGGTATTATGTAATAGCCAATTTCTTGCTGAAATTAGAAATCCCTCCAGGCTCAAGCACAAGTCAAGCTAGAGCTATTAAGCTGAGGGTAGATAAATATTGCATTAATGAAAATCTGCTCTATTAGAGGGATCCATCTGGAATGCTTTTGAGGTTTCTGGACAAAGAAAAATCAATGGAGGTTATGCAGCAATTTCATTCCAGCATGTGTGGAGGACACCACTATTGGAAAACTACAGCCCACAAGATCCCCAGAGCTGGGTATTATTGGCCCTCCTTATTTTTTGATGTATTTTCATTTGTTAAATCTTGTGACAGGTGCCAAAGATTTGAAGGGAAACAACAATTGAAGTCCCTACCTTTAAAACCAATACATGCAAATGGTCCTTTTCAACAGTGGGGCTTGGATTTCATTGGAGAAATAAATCCACATTCCAATGGCCAACACAGATGGATCCTAGTAGCCACTGATTGCTTCACTAAGTGGATTGAAGCAATCCCTACCAAGAAGGTTGATCATAATGTGGTCATGAAGTTTTTGACAGAGCACGTCTTTACCAGGTTTGGATGTCGACATAAAATAATCACAGATAATGCAGCAGCCTTCACAGCAAAAGAATTGGTGAACATGTGCAATTCAATGGGTATTAAACTTATTCATTCCACCTCATACTACCCTCAAGGCAACGGTCTAGCAGAATCCTCTAACAAAAGTCTGATAAGGATAATTAAAAAGATGTTGGAGGACAACAAAAAGAATTGGGATTCTAAGCTCAAGTATGCACTGTGGACTGACAGAGTGACCATTAAGAAATCCACAGGGAATTCTCCATTCAGACTGGTATATGGCACTGAGGCTGTATTTATGATTCAATTAACTCTCCCTGTGGCAAAGTTCCTGCAACAAGAGCAAAATGAGGAGGAAGACATGGCAAAAAGGATCACTGATTTAGCAGAGGTTCATCAAATCAGAGAACAGTTGGTTGAAAGGGCTACAACACATCAGAAAAAGATCAAGGAAGCTTTTGATAAGAAGACAAAATCAGATAATTTTCAAGTTGGAGACTTGGTTCTGAAGTGGGATGCACTAAAAGAAAAGAAAGGCAATCATGGGAAGTTTGATGCTTTCTGGACAGGGCCTTTTATCATCTCTCAGATTTAAGGGAACAACACCTTCATACTAAAAAGCATGGGAGGAGAAGCAGTTTTTGATGGCCCAGTAAATGGGCGTTTTCTGAAAATTTATGTGATTTAAGGTCTTTGGCCTTAAAATTGTAAATATGTTGTTTTATCAGTTTTAATGTAAGCTCAGTAGACTCCATGTCCAATGGAACACTAGGAAATTTTGCTAATTTGTTTTCATATGAAAGACATTGATCTGCAGGTTCTTGAGACCTCACAGGGAGGCTCTCATCCCCAGAAGGAGCCAGCGTTAGCTCTGCTACATTCTTCAACATTTAGAGGTCATATGCAAGCTTGGTCGTGTTGTTGTTGTTCAAAGAGGACCCACATCAGTCATCCTTTGCCTTCTCCTTCACCCCACTTACTCCCTTTCACCCAGCCGCCTCCGTTTTTCCCTTCACATCCAGCATGAACCCCTGATCTTAAAGCCCCAAAGAGCTAAGCCTAAAATCTCTATAGATCGTGATCACATGACCGTGTGCTGTTCGCAAGCCCTTTCCTGTCACATCAATTGGAAACATGTGCGATCTCTTCCACACCGTCCAATCATCTCCGCCATGATCAGACGACATTCGCACCTCCCACGCCCATAAATTTCCCGCACATTAACTCGCCAGCAAAGTGGTTTCTATTCCATCATGTCTGCCACGCATCGCGCGATGATTGTGATCACTGGCCGTTGTACGTTTACTGCTTCCCTCCCAAAATCAATGCGATCAATATTGCCTGCCGCTGAAACCACTTTCCCTTGCTCGTTAACTCCCCATGCATCTTCTCCACCTGATAGCCATTGGATTTTCCCGCACGAGATTCAATGGCCTGCGATCACCCCACTCTCGTATCTCCCGACATCCCCTGCAAACCGATCTCCACCGTCCATCTACAAGATCCAACGGCTCATAATCATCTTACCTCCGTCTCCCCCAGCACCTCCCACCGAGAGAGCTCCGTCGTCCGTCTGTTCCATCTAATAGCCCATCTTGTTCCCCTGACCAGATCATCCACCCGCCATGCAGTATGCCACCTTTGACTGTTTTGTGCCCGAAAGGACGAAGGTGGCCAGTGTTCAGTGCTCCGCGCAGTTACTCCTCAATCACAAACAGGATGGCCGAGAAGAGAAAAGACAAGCCTCGAGCAGTTAAGTGCATTTATCAATCATGGAATCTCTTCCATACGACACTCCACCTGCTCGAGAAGGACGATAGAGCATCTGAAAAGATCAAATCCGTTCACTGAAGCAGGCAGACTGTACTAAAAACTCTGTCAGGCAGTTAAGCAGTTGGTGGTCCATTATGACCCCTCCACGCATAGAACAACAGAACATATTTGTAATCAAACTCTATATATACCCAAAAACACAATGTAGTCAGGTTTTATGGTTGTTGTTTTGATGTAAGGTTCAACTTCTAAAGACTGTAACTACTTTGATACTTGTAGCGTCTCATCTTCATTTTCAGCTAATACAAGCTTCTTTTGTTGTTAATTGCTCACTGTCCACTTCTACTCTGTTCTAGGTTGTGCCTGTTATGTAGTTTTCATGTACTCTTGATATTTAGCATTAGAGGAGTTGTCATCCTACCTCTGTGTTGAAGTCTAGTATGTATCATTGAATGTGTTATGCAGGTTTTTGTTAACTTAGTGCCAGAGAGTTGTCATCATGTCTGTGCATTAGGAAATAGATTTGCAGACCCTTTTACTGGTTGCAACCGGCCATCACATGGTCTTGTGCATCTGCTGGTGTGGTCAATATTCTCCGTTTTCACCTAATTCCTTAAACTGTGAGTAATTGGTGGTCTAAATCCTTGTATTCTGAGGGTGTTCACGCATGTCTGGAGTTAAGCATAGTAAAAGTGGTTATCTGGCTTGAACAAGCATCATTCCTTCCATTCATCCATTTCCAACATTAAGTTGAGTTTTGTAATGTTCCGGAGCATCTCCGAGATACAACCTAGGAGAGTTTCTTGTGGTGATAACAAGTCCCACACAAGATAGACCTCGACTTAATCCTTTTGTGGATGTATCATTAGAGGAAATTTCAACCTAAAATTTCCCATGAAATTTTCATGTAATTTCCATGTCATAATATTTAAACCAATCAAAATCCTTTAAATTTAAAAAGAGGTACATATAAATATTTTGGAGGGTAAAGAAGAAAAACAACTTTTTAATTGTATATTTTACCTTATCTCCTTATAGGTTGCCTCAAATTTCAAGGGTAGGCACTCGTTGGATGCAAAATTAAATTTCACATCCAACAATTACCCATTATGCATGCTTTCAAGAAAACCCACATTAATAAAAATTGAAGATACATGAAAAAAACGTGTTCAAAAAAAGCCAAAAATACAATTAGAAAATTCAATTGAAAAATTAGTTTTCTCTTTTTTCCCTCCAAAATTCATAACTACTATTTTATCATTTTAACTATTATTTTATTATTTTTCCTTAAGAGATCACTTGTAGGTTGAAATTCCCTCTAATATTAGCCTCATATGTATTTACTTTCCCCACGAAATTTGTCACAACAATTCTCCCAGATATCCGGATTCTCAGATATGTCCAGATCAAATGAATTATATCCAACCTGGATACTCCTAGGTACAAATCTAATCCATGCCCATTCAACTCAGAACGATTTAAGGTTTTTACTTAAGATTTTCATACAATTGGCCTCTTCTGGAAGCCCAACTTCACCCAAAACCTACAAAAACACTATAATACATTCTTACATCAAACACAACCAATCTAAGTTCCAACCTTAGAAAATATCTACTTACTTTTTTTTTAACATTGTCGGCTATTTTTTTTATTTTGCAAAAGAGAAAAGGAGTGAGCTCCTTGTACATTCAAAAGGAGGTTGGTTCAAGTGTAGTGCACAAAATGGGAGCACAGTCCTAGCATCCGCACTTGCAGCCTTAATTCTATGAAAATAAAAAACTAGTATGGCATATTGTCTGACAAACTATCCCAGGAAAAAACTATATTTGCACTGCATTAAAAAAAAAAAGACAAGATCATCAGAACTGATTTATTGATTCTTCTTGTTGAGGGCAGTGCTTCTTTCTATTCCTAGTGGAGGTTTCCCCTTGCTGGCTTTGATTGAGGGCCTTGATGTACTCAACTATTTCTTCAAGATGCTTGCATTTGTCTTTTAGATCTTCTATTTTAGCTCTCTGTTTATCTATGCCTCTTTGCATGTACACATTGGTTGTCTTCATTTATGCCCTAAGATCCTTTAAAGCTTGATTAAACCTTCCAATCATGAACCTATTGACCCTACAGGTTGGGCAACTGTCGTTCTTTTTTGGTCTTTCTAATGGGTTGCAAGCCATTGTATTGCTTTGAGTTGATGTACAGGTTGTGTCTTTTTTAATCCCAATGATGGCCCTCTTACTTGGATGCGTTCTATTTGTTCCTTTGTTCTTGATGGCGAAATTCTGGCTGATGAAGTCCACTTGATGAAAGATCCCCAAAGATCTGGAAGAACCAAATGAGCAGTGATCCTGCTTTGTGTTCCAAAAAAAATCCAAATAGTTGTCTTGAAATGAGGAGCTGACCAAAATATATTGCTTATGCGAGAGTAAAGAGTAATTAGAGAATTTGACTCCAAAAAAACAAAGGACTGAGGACGATGGGGAGATGAAGTTGCTCTCAAGATGGGGGTAAGTCTTAAAAACCATAACCTATGAATTGTACAGAGGGGGGCAAAGTAGAAGTGGAAAGAGGCTATCAAGAGGTTTTGAGTGCTTGAGTTATGAGCGTGAAATATACCAAAAGCGCAATCAGCTGGGGAAGAGCACTAAAGAGTGACTAGTGACAACAATGTTATACCACGCTGAGGTTGATTGAGCCTAGGTATATGAATGACCTTCGAGGTTGATGGGTCGAGAGAATGAAGTGGGTGAGTTGTTGAAAGCTTCAGGCTGGTAATGGGATCATCAGGAGGACTGCGGGCGAGGGGATAGAAAGAAATTTGATCATTTAAGAGATAGCCTGAATGTAAATAAGTTGGGCTTTCTAGATAACGAAGATGGTTGAGCTCTTCGACCAATTTATTGACCTTAGAGTGGAAAATTACCCTGCTATTGAAGGTGATTATAATGATGTAGATCACCTTTGTGCTTGTACAGTTGCCTGTGATAGAAAACCTTGCGTTGTTATGGCATTTTCGATCCTAAATCTTGTGACTGATATGAATATTTTCGTCTTTGCTTATAGGTAAAGGACCCCTGTGATCCTTGTCAAACATGCTATGAAGATTTTTGGGGATTGAGTTGATTTTGTGCTCTGAGTCGTGCAGATTGCACTTGAGATCCATTGATAACAAATCTTCTTTGTTTTCTGCAGACAATCTCATTCTGGGAGTGAAGATTTGTTTATCTTTTTCTTCCCTTTTGTTATGCTTCTTTCCACTTTCTCCTTTCTCAGTCCTCATCATAGTTGTGGAAATCATGGTATGTTTACATAATAGACTTCCTTGTTTTCCTTAACAGTCCCAACTGATCTTTCAGTTGCTTTATTGGCATAGTTATCCGCTTCTTTGTTTTGATTTATCAACACATGTTTAAGAGTATTTTTCCTAGACTTTTTATGTTTAATCTAATCCTCTGACAAATTTTATTAATAGCGATACTATTAAAGTCTTTTTCATTTACCATTGTTTCTATGATGATTGCCAAGTCTCCTATAATTATAGGATCCTTGATTGCAAGTTGTTTTAATAGTCTTGTGCCTAAGAGAAGGTTGTATGCTTCCGTCTTGTTGTTTGTCATTTCTCTGAGACTCCATTCATAAGTAGTAATTGTTTTTTCCATTTGGGTCTGTAATTACTGCACCTGCACCTGCTTTTCCTGGGTTATTATTTGATGCCCCATCGAAAAAAATATTCTATCTTTTTTATTTTTCCTCCATTCTTCAAATTCTTTATCATCCAGCCTTAACTTCCAATTCTTGGCTGTGGGAGCTTCTTTTTTTTTTTAGCCTCTATATTTATTATTTTTTTCTAATATTGCTTTGCTGTACCAATCTTTCTCTTCTTGCTATAGATTGTTCTGGTCCACATTTGACATTCCATTGGAGTTTATTATTTCTGATAATAGGCTCCATGTTTTTGAAAGAATCTTGCCTATTCCTGGATTTTGTTCTTTGAATATATGTTTGTTTCTCGCAACCCAAATCTACCAGCACAGAATCGAGGGGAGGAAATTCCAAATTATGCTTATTGTGGCCTTATTTCTCTTTGAATACAAGTAGCTCTTCTCCCAAGTTTTATGATGTGCTGACAACTAATTTAAGAAATTTATATTTATTTCCAACAGACTTGTTATCTGGGTCCATCATTCTCTGGCCAGCCTACAATCCATGAAGAGGTGTTGAATTATTTCTTCCTCCATTTGACACATGACACACCTAGAAGATCCTTGTATTCCTTTTTTTTTAATTTTCATAGGTTAGAATTTTCCCTTTGAGAAGAGTCCAAATGAAAGCTTTGATTTTAGGAAGGCATTCTATTTTCCAGGTTACCTTCCATAGACTCCAGTCTTTTTGGTTTTGCTATGCTTGGAGGACATTATACCCTGATTTCACCATTTATTCCCCTCCATTTGGATCCCACACAAAGTCGTCATGTTCCTCTATGTTTATGGGAGCTGCCCCTGTAAGATGAGATTTTAGTTTTTCCCATTGGCCTTTTAATATTTTTGGACTTGTTAGTATTTTCCATTCAAGCCAGTTATCCTGATCCCACTCAGAGATTGAATATAAAGTATCTATCCTTCTCTCTTCCATCCAACCATGAAGTCCTCTTAAATCCCACTGGAGATTTAGAGGTTCTCTTCCCATTATTCGATCCTCCCAAATCGCAACCGTTTTTCCATTCCCTGGATTTTTAGAAATATGGTTTCTAATAAGGGGAATTATCTTCTTTACAAGTTTCCAAACTTGTGTGCAAGGTCTGACTGGAATAGATTCAGTTATCAATTTTGTTCTAGGATGATTCAGATATTTCATGGCTAGTACTTTTTCCACTAGTGTTCCTTTCCACTTATCATTCTCCAAATTATTTTTATCCCTAAAGCAATGTTCATTTGGCCTAGTAAGCAGATTGCTAGACCTCCCTTTTCATAAGGAAGGGTGACTTGCTCCCATCGTACTAGGCTGAATTTTTTATTCTTTTGCTTTCCTCGCCATAGGAAACTTCTTATTATTATTTCCATTTGCTTGTGGGCACTTGCCAAAGCCAGAATAATCGCATATTGATAAATGGGAAGGGCTGAAAGGGGTGCCTTAATCATGATCACTCTTCCTGTCAAATTAAGCCACATCACTCCCCAATTCTGAATTTTATCCTTCATTTTTTCCACTTGATTGCTCCATAATTCCTCTTTTACGTTTTCCTTCGCTAGGGGGAGCCCAAGATATGTAAAGTGAGTCCATCTTGTTTGTATTGGAATTTCCAGTATTTGTGAGATGTGTTGCATAGATCTTGGAGAAGTGTTCCAACTATATATTCTACATTTAGTATTGTTTAATATTCCTTCGAAGGCTTAGAGAAAAGCATCCAACAATTTTTAAAATGTTCTAGCTATTATGCTTGATGCCCCCCCATAAGAAGGGTATCATCAGAAAATAGTGAGTGATTTATATTTTTTACCCATTTTACTATTTGTATACCTGTTATTTTTTTTTTCTCTTCTCTGATTTTCCAACATTGCACTTAAAGTTTTTGCCATGATGATATGAAGGAATGGAGATAAAGGATAGTCTTGTCTTAGCCCTCTTGTGCTCTGAAAGAATGTATTGGGCCTTCCATTTATTAGAGATGCTATCCATGTGGTTGATATGCAAGCTTGAATAGTCTCTATTATATATGTTAAGAAGCCAATTTTTTTTAGTACTGCTGTTAGATAATTATGATTAACTCTATCAAAGGCATTTTCCATATCTAACTTTACTATCATTCCTTTCTATTTCCTTTGAATGATGTTGTGAATAGCTTCCTGAACAATGATCACATTGTCTGTGATTTGCCGCTTGGGTACAAAGCCACCCTGATTTTCCAATATGATTTCCAGAAGAATTTTCTTGATTCTATTTGTAAGAATTTTGGTGATTATTTTATAAGAAGAATTGCAAAGAGAAATTGGTCTGTATTTATTGAAAATTATTGGATTAGAATCTTTGGGTATGAGTTCCAAATAAGAAGATTTTGTGTTTCCTCCAATTTTTTTTTGAAAAGCATTTTTTATCATTCTCATAAAATCTTTTTTAATAATATCCTAGTGTTGTCTGTAAAAAGCCATTGTGAACCCATCTAGCCCCAAAGCCTTGTCAGGGTGAAGACTCTAAACCGCTTCCCTGACTTCATCCTCAGTGATCTCTTTATTTATTTCTACGTTTTGTTGGTCACTTATTTTTTTATTTATGTGCTGCAAAAATTCTTCATTAACTACTTGTTGATCGTTTGTTGTAAGTAGATCTTTAAAATAATTGTGAGCTACAATTTTTAATTCTTCAGCTCCCTTTATCTCTTGTCTATCTACTTAGATCAGTTCAATTTGATTTCTTGCCTGTCTAATTTTCATTGAATTATGAAAAAGATCGTGTTTTTATCACCTGATTTCAACCAGAGACATTTGGACTTCATCCGACTTTCCTCTTCTTCTTTTCTGTTTTGCTTGTAAATTTCCCAGAAGATTTCCTTTTCTTGTAGATGATCTTATTTTCTTTCTTCTTTGTTTTCTTTTTCTTTATGAATGTTGTCCATTTTTTTTGTAAATCTATTTTCCTTGCTTTGTCTCGAATATCATTTTCTCTTGCCCAAATTTTTAAGTGCAACCTTAAATTCTTTAGCTTTGTTTCCCAAACATATTGGAGAGACCCAGTGATACTTTTTGTCCAGCTCTCTTTGATTTTGTTTCCAAATTCTCCATTGTTGTCCCAACTTGAATTGTATCTGAAAGGGAGTGTGCCTTGATTCTCCAACTTACCCATGCTCAATACCACCAGCTTGTGATCTGAAGTTGATGTGTGGACGATCTTGCTTCTCACAGAAGCAAATTCAACTGCTATGTTTTCTTGTACTAAGATTCTATCCAACCTTTTCTCGAAATTATTTTTGCCTATTCTTCTATTACTCCATGTGTACTTCTCATTGCTTGGAGGAATGTCGATTAATTTATGTTGTTCCATTATTTCTTCAAGGACTTCTCTTGACAGATTTGTATGATAGTTCCCTCCAAATTTTTCTTCGATGTTCCTTATTAGATTTAAATCTCCTTCAAGGATTAATTTCCCATTTTGTCTTTTTGCTAATTCTTCTTTTATCGAATTCCAGCAATGATCTTTTTCTGTGTAGTGATTTGGAGAGTATACATTCATGAAGCTATATAGTTCCTTTGTGTTGAGATCTCTCAAATCTGTTCTGATCCAGTGTTTGCTATTTTTTTGGTTTATTAGTTCCCATTTTCTTTTTTCCCATATGGTACATATTCCTCCTGATGCTCATGTTGCCTCTAACATTGTTCCATCATAATTTCTTAATTTTTGAATCAATTTTTTATTTTCTTGATTGCTTTTTTTGGTCTCCTGGATCATATAGAAGTCTAGATTTTCTTTGATTAAAATATATCTAGCTACATTGGCTTTGAAAGTGGTGCCAAGACCGCGACAATTCCAAGAGACCACTATCATTATTTACTGTTGTGCTGGTGGGAACCTCCCTTTTCTCTTTGCTGACTTTTTTCATTGTTTCCTGTATTTTTCCCAAGGAAGGATTCCATTGGTTGTTGAGTTCCTAATCCTATTTCTTTAGCTGCTACCTTGTCTCTTATTTCCTTGTAGTATTTTCTTCCCACTTTTTTTTTGTTGATCTAAAGTTTGGGGGTTTTCTTTAGCTTGATTTCTAGTTAATATGCAGTCCACTGAGGGAGAGGGTAGAGGGGAAATAAGAATAGAGGAAGAGGGTATGTGGGTAAGGGAGTTGGGGTTAGATATTGGGGATCTGGGAGAGGGTGGATCAATAGGGTCTTCCAAGGGCCCAAAGGGATTCACAGATGTGTGAAGTGGGGAGATAACCTTCAATGAGGGCTGAGAAGTGGTCTCATTTGGTTCTTGAAGTTGGGATCCAATTGATATTTGCTGCTTATTGGTGGATTTTTTCCTTTTTACTTGTTCCCATGTGTTCTCTTGTTCTTCTACATTTTCATTCTCTTTTTTTTAAGACATATTAGCAAAATGACCATACTCATGACATACCTTGCATTTGAATGGTATCTGCTCATAGTCCAACTACTGTATATGCATCCACTGATCTACCTTGATGTTTATTGCCTCTGGAAGGCATTTTCCAAGATCTACTTCCACACATATTCTAGCACATGCATGCATGTTATCCTTTGGTTTGCATCTGTCTATATACTCGCCCACTGCATTTCCTATAGCTTTGACCGAATCATCTCCCCAGCAATGTAGCAGAAGGTGTGGTAGTCTGACTTAGACTGCGACTTCGCTTGGCACATCCATTTCTGGATCGAAATATGCGTCCACCTATTTAGATATAAACCTTTGGAATCCATGAAATATGGATTTTTTACGAAGATCAAGTCTCTATCTTCCTTTGATTCGAAGAGGAAGGTATAATATCCCCTTCCACAAAATCATATTGCTATTTTCCCCTAAATGGTTGCATTCCAGTTTCTTTCAACCCATTTTCGTACTGATTTGGGGGATGGCCATAACCCCGTGAACTACCCAACTAGTCCACATTCCTCCAAAGAAAGAGTTGCTCTTCGAGGGAGAGCAGGTGGGAGAGAGATCTCCGGTATATCCTCAAGCTTCTTTACAAATTTGTTGATTGTTGGCCTATTCCTTGGAGCTCCATTCGTAGCAATCAAGGACGCGAATGCTTCTTCGTTTTCTTCAGTTCCTTGGTGCTTGGATGAGAGGGGGTCACCCTCCTCAGAGGGGTGCATGGTCAGAGAAGACTCAACAACAGGAGGCTGCTGAGAGAGGCCTGTGAATCAGGGAAGCGGCTAGGTCTGCGCAGCTCTCAGGTAGACTCGCGCGTTTTTCATTCCCTTGTCTAGAAAAAATCTACTTATTAATAGGAATTATAACCAATCAATCCATGGCTAACCATTCTCTATGATTTCTTCTACTGTAATACCAGATCCTCCTATGGAATGGATCTGAAAACATTGCTATCAAATTCCCTAATATATCATGCATTAACTCATTATTGGTCCAT
Source organism: Pinus taeda (assembly GCA_000404065.3). Taxonomy (NCBI): domain Eukaryota; kingdom Viridiplantae; phylum Streptophyta; class Pinopsida; order Pinales; family Pinaceae; genus Pinus; species Pinus taeda. Next base: position 34,460 of record APFE031241087.1, on the reverse strand, counting down.
GACTAAAGAGGGACAATAATCAATCATATACAACATAAATCCATGCTAATTCTTAGAATACATATACACAACTCTTTAACAACAAAATTTTATTAGTTCTTAGGAAACAAGGACTCCTTGACATTTATAGCACCCAAACCAAGGAATTACACACACCATGGCGATTTAACTGTGTTCATTAAACAATCATAGATAATCATGTAGGTAGCTCTACACATTAGAAAATATATCGACAACTACGTGGGTCTACAAGTCCCTCACACCATGAGAATAATCAGACAAACCATCTCATTGCAAATACGCAACAATAGATATTTATTCATTAATAACGTTGATACACTAGTTGTCATATAACATCAATATTTATAATTCAGAGTTCAATAAGTACACAAACATACAAGTAAGCAACATATCTTATTAGTAGAGTGACTATCAACCGAGGGAGGAAATTCAGCTCTCCTCCCAACCGTAAGTCAACTACACTACCATTCTTTATTGTAGTCAACCACCCCCAAAACCAAATTCATAATTTAAGGAGTGAAGTGCTCAAGGGAAACTCACACCAGTTTAGTTATTAATTGACACAGGAATCTAAATCACACAATGCCTCCACTTGGCACCCAAAATTCTAGATTAGGCAGTATCTCCAACCAAACAACACTTCAGGGAATCCATAGCGCACAGTGTTCCACCCAACATTCGCTATAGGAATCCAGAGCCCGCGGTGTCTTTCCCCAATTCACATTGCAAGAATCTAAAGCTCATAATTCCTCCCTCTGCAATTTGGCAATCATCCAAAGCACACCATTCCTCCATCTAATAGGTTTCACAAGAATCCAGAGTGCACCCTCAAGGTCTCCACCTGTGAAAACACCAAGAGAAGTCCTAGAGTACCCATCATCTCCACTTGCTAAGGAGGAATCCACAATCCATCATGACTCCACCTTCTTAACACCACAATTTCATAATTTTAAGCCACACTCCTCAGTGCTCCAAGCCTACGCATTCGCTAAGATTTTCCAGTGTTTTTCCTTAGCAATTCTCTCATGAATTCCTTGCATAACCAAGCATCCACTCTCCTCATATGCTCCTTTGCTAAGTGTTCAATCTTGTTTGCATAACATCTCCTTGTGTCTCTTGTCGTCTAGTGTATACCACATTGTAACACCTTTTCCTTTCAACATTCTAAATTTTTGTGTGGACTGGAACAATACATCCCACGAGAGCAAGCTAGTTCATTTTTTTGCTCCATTTAAATGTCTATACCAACTTGTTTTTAATTCAACATGAATATGGGTGGCCATTAAACAAAAACTTCTTAGCTTGGTTATTTCCTCATGCAATTCCCAAGCAAATTCTCTCAAGTTTTGAATCTATGTCCTCTTCTCAATCTAGTCATTTTTACATTTATCACAATTAATTTCAATCACATGAAAATATTTACACAAGGGGGCAACCAAAAAAGGTTGTTACAAATGGTTTAATACTTATGAAGATTTTTTACTTGCTTGTACACCCCAATTGTTCAATGCTCATGAAAAATGGAATTACCCCCAGAGGTTCCAAAGGTATCGACCAATTGAACCTTTTTAATACCAAGTCTAAAAGATGTCATTGAATAAAGTAGAGGTTGGCCTCTAAGCAATTTACGTAGTTGTATTGATTCTAAATTGTGGAACACTTACATAGAGTTAAAAAAAAACATTTTTTCTTGTCCCTTGATTTTGAAAAACTTCCACAACCATTATTTGGAACTTTATTCTTCTTTGGTATAGGCCCTTGATTTTGATAAACTTGCACAACCATTATCTCGAACTTTATTCTTCTTTATGATAAACTCCCATGGGCCATAAGTTTCATGCAATATAACAACTTGTTTTTATTTGTAAAAAACAAATTCATTTTATTTTTCAACATTGTCCATGTTTTCCTTACATATTGATTAGATGTTTCCCTAAATGTATACAGTCTAAATACAAGATACTTAAAACATCTTAAAAAATACACTATGCACGTCAATCCTTTTAAATAATTAATGTCATTTGGTTAACTCAATTTCACCATTACATTACTCTCTAAATCATCAACATACTAAAAAAACACCATTCACCAATATCAACAATTGCAATTTCCCTTCATTCACCTTAATTTCACAAAATTAAAACATCCATAACATTAACTCTCCAAATTTTCAATATAAAACACATAGAGAATATCATTCACCTCATAAAGAATATCATTCACCACTATTCACAATTATATGTTCCGTTAATTAAAGTTAATTTCATAACATTAGCTCTCCAAAAGTACACCCTAACTTAAAGCCAGCAGTCCACAACTTAAAGAAGATGCAAAAAAACATCATTGGCAACAGTCCAACCAATGTAAGTTCGCTTTATTTATTTATTCATCCATCCATCCATTGGCAACAGTCCACAAATGTAAGTTCCCTTGATTCAAGTCATCCATCCGTCCGTTTTGCTGGAGAACGGAATTTGAAACTATCCATCCATTAAAAACAATTAAAAGTTAAGACGATCCATCCATCCGTTTTGCTGGAGAGAAAATTTGAAATTATCCATCCATTAAAAACAATTAAAAGTTAAGACGATGTGCGATGTTAGCATGCACCCACCATTAATACGCCTGTGATTAATGAGTGCAGGGCCAAACCAAACGACGAAGGATATGGGATTGTGCCAACTATGGTTTGATGCCTATCTATCTTGGCCATTTCAGTTTTAGCTGCCCTTGGGGTTCCTTCTCTAGATTATATGCTTCTCAGCTGTGAGAAATGTACTTGTATATCATTTTTTTATCCGGTATAAAATGCTTTTTTTTACTTACTGGATATGTAAGTAAATGAATTTAGCATATAAAAGAAAATTTTGGCACATTCAAGTTATAGTTGTTAAACTTTAAAAAGAATTTGGCACATAAATGAAAGAGAAGCAAGCTGCCATATCCAGTGTATAGTTGTTAAACTTCAAGGTTTTGGGTGTGCCAAAAGTTTTTGATGGTGTTGAATCCATTTCCATCATCAAAAATATGATACATTCAAACACTTGGTTGCAAGATTTGTTGAAATTAACCTTTAATGGTGCTGAATGTATTTCCATCATCAAAAATATGAATCATTCAAACACTTGGGTGCAAGATTTTTTGAGATTTTTTTGCCTATTTTCCTGCCACTTTTGGGCTCTAGGCAATTCCTCCTCCAGTAGTCTAATAAGACTGCTTTTTTGTGCTAAAAATCATAGAAATTCTAGTGCCCCGAAGGTTTTGATAGTGCTGAATCCACTTCAATCATCAAAAACTTCATTTAAACACTGTTGATAAAAACATTATTCAAAACACTGCTGCAAAAAAATTAAAATCTTTTACCTAAATTCTGACCACTCTTTTACCTAAATTCTGACCACTATTAACCATCCGTGCAATTCTTCCATCTTGATAAATACTTTTTTTTACCATCTTGATAAATACTTTTTTTTATTTTTATTTTTTATATGCCGTATAAAATGCTTTGTACCCTTTTTACCAGATATGTCAAGAAAGGAATCTGGCACATGAAAGTTTTTGTATTTCAGGGTATAAAATCTTTTGTACTGTTTTATCCTTAAATGAAACTCTTCACATTGGAATTTCACAATTTCCCTCCTAATTTTCACAATTTCGCTCCTAATTTCTCATTAGAATTTAACTCTTAATTTCTCATCAGAATTATTTCCCTGCTAACTTCTCATTCGAATTTGGCTCTTCATTTCTCATCAGAATTAGAAAAATTTTGTTTTTAAGGAGGCCACAATTTCACAATTTTCCTGCTAATTTCTCAATAGAATTTGGCACTTCATTTTAAAAATGACCGTGAGAGTGTAATACCATCAAAAATCTTAACCAATTCAGCACCATCATCAGAAATCTTATGGAAACGGATTAAAAAATCATCATGTCACAATTTGAAAAAATTATCATAGCACAATTTGTGGGAAAATGTAACCCGTTTATACTTCTCGATTTTAAATGGTCATGAACCGGAAAGATACCATGTCCGGAATAGAATGTTGTGTGCCCTTTTGTTCGGATTCGAGAAATGAGTAGCACTTTAAAATTTTCGCATGCCAGGGTATCAAATGCTTTGTACTGTTTTATCCTAATACGAATGACTCTGCATATCGAAAATTTTAAATGATGATCATATGCACAGATGGAAAGATACTATAATGCAAATATAAAAAGAATTTATGGTTATACAGAGCTGGAAAGCTTACGATGGCTTATTGATATCAAAATTGATGCTTTCCATGGCTTGTTGATATCAAAATTTATCATCATGAAAGTGTAGAAAATAAGGCAAGCATTAAAAAAAGGGTAAGAGATGTGCATGATGAAAGGGATGTATATCCTGCATATTTTTATCCTCTGACATATATACATATGCATACATACACACCGTAACTGACATAATAATATACGCTCCTTAAAGAATAAATATGGTGTACTATGGTAGTACACGATTCTCAGACAACAGAAAAACGCAAAATCTGCGAAGCCATTGTAATCTGCTAAGTCCAAGATTATCAAACAAAATTTATTAATTCAAAATCATATTCAATAGAAAGGGCTGTGAAGAGATCCCTTTATTTCCCAAATGGATAAACAATGAAGGAAGAAAAACTCCAGATGCAAAATACTCTGGCACTCGTCCAGAAAAGAATAACCTCCACTAAACCTATACCTATACTGCCGTATAAATATCAGAAATATATATATAAGTTGATAATAAAAACCGCCCCTCGCTGATCCTAAAAAATGGACCAAAGAGCAACCGCAAGAGATCTCAGTAAAATCGAGAGACCAAGAAGGGGATGAATGAGGCCATGATGGCGAAGAATAGAGAGGGAACGAAGGCCATGGAAGCAGCACCTGCCTCCATTGTTGGACTGGGAGATGCTGCGGTCACCTCTGCTGCTGCTGCTACTCCCGCTCCCACCATTATCATTACAACGGCCAAGAGAGCCGAAAATGCGTAGTTGCCTGCCCCTGCCATTCTCGCTCACGCTCAAAAGGGCCTGTTACAGGTAATTGATATGTGGAAAAAGCCAAAACCCTAAGAGAAATTCCTGCCGAGCAAATCTGAATCTCAGAACAGACCACCACAAATTCGAAGCCTAAATTTCCTTGTTTGAGGTTCGAACACTCGACCAGAATGGACCGAGAAATGTGAGATAACAGAATTAGCAAAGAAGTGTTGAGTGTCGCGCGTATTAATACGCCTCGGAGGACCAACGGACAAATCACGCGTTTAAGGAAAAATAATATTAAAATATCTCCCAACGAAGCGAGGTATGTATGTACGAATGATTAAAGGAAGGACAAGGAATAGTTAGGGATGGGGACAGCTCGGTAATGCGTAGCAACTGGCCATGTGCCACCGCCGTGTGGACCCACCAGCCCGCAACACCTGGCAAACAAATAAATTGGTGGCAAACAGGCAAAGGAAGCAGGTAGGGCATGGTCCTCCGCTCCGTAGAAAGTAAACCAAAGTATCGCTTAAACTTTTTTATTTTTGTTTTCTATTTTTCTTTTGAAATTGAGTAAGAAATTATGTAAATTATAAATTTGCGTTGTTATTTATACCCAAAAGATAAAAGTTTTCATGTTGATGCCATCAGCGCAAAAGGACTCTATATTTTTAGACTTAGTCGCCTATGAATTGCTGACCTAATCTAATCTACATAAATAATCTAAGTACGGATAACATTCATATAAGTCTTCATAAGTCATCACCCTTAAATTAAATCCGAGTCTAACACAAATAGGTAAGTACACATTTTGATTGCTTGGTATGCAAGTGAGCTCCTCGGCAAAATACTGACTTCGTCGCATAGAAAATTTCAACCATTTTTAACGAGATATTTTAGGGTTATCTTTAATTTAATATTTTGAAAATATTTATTTAAAAAATATACATGTCTTTCTAGTAAATTTTATTAAGTAGAGAATTATATTTCAATTTCAAAATTTAGGCTAGCCTTATATTTATAATGGAGATTCTACCACAGTAAAAAATGAATGAGAGCTAATGGGAACTAAAAAGTTACAAAAATAAACCAGCTACATTTAATATTCAGGTTTGAGTGGCCAACGACAAAAGAAAGAAACTATAGTTATTTGAGCACACACCAAAACCATTATGCATTATGGTGAGGGGTCTTAATTAGATTTTATAACCAAAATGAGAGTTGTTGAGTTGGTTGGAGTTTGTCATGCTACAAGGAGAATGCCAAGATGATGTTGAATCCACTCCATTTGTAATGTCTCTTCCTAAATTATTTTGGAATAGGATTAATTTCTACATTTTGGGGCCAATTTTGGAGGTGATGGGGCCCATTTCATTTTTATTACAAGACTTAGGAGTTAGAAGTAAGTTACATTGGGGTTTTGTTAAGAGCATGTGGGGCCACCCATACAAGGAAATATGCACTCCCTAAGCCAATGGTTCAAAATGCATGAGGGAAAATCGAAGGCTTAGTGAGGGACCCAAAAAGGAGGGAAAGGGAGGGAAAAAAGGCTCCACGGAATCTATAAAAAGGATGCAACACTCTTCATTTGACATCTTTGGCATATCGAATTTCTTCTTAGTTGCTCGAGCTGCTTAGCAGGGTCACTTGTTTAGCAAGAGTTTTCCAAGCAGAGAACTCACCATTTCTTTGGGGGACTTCGAGTGCCACCCTAGAGAGGTCCATTCCTAATCTTCCAGAGGTGATTTTCAGTGGTGATTTTTGGCATTCTTCAGGGAAGCTTTGGCCAAGGGAAATTCCGAAAGAGAAGCTCTAGTGATTTGCTGCTCTTTGGATGAGTTTTGGGACTGGAGGAGAGAGCTATCATTCAGTGGAGATTTCACACTTCCTAGGCCAGCGCAGAAGGCAGAGATTGGGCACACGTGGGAAGTGGAGACATATCCATTGAGGTTGGTCCTTGTCGAGAGAGATAAGGGAAGCATTAGTGGAGGTGATTGCTACATTTCCAGAGTGATTGAGGAGGATTTTGTTAGTGTATTGGCAGACAATGTGCTTCAACAATTTTGGAGGGCATGCGACCTTTTGGGGGTCGATTTTGGGAGGTAAAAATCAGGCCAAACCATTTCTAGGTTTTTGTGGGTTTTTCCTAAGGAGCTTAGATATAAATTTGCATAATTTTTTGAGCACCAGAGGTGGGGTTTTTATCCATATCTTTGAACATACAATGTAGAATTGTTAGGGACTACGTAGTGCAAGAATTGGTCAGTTGATTGTAGCTCCGGATTGTCATCACTTCATTTGGGCTTTGCTCCGCTTGCCTTTGAGGCAAGCCCAGGTGCATTCCTTCCATATTTTGTACTCTTGCACGAGTTTATAATAAAATGGCTCAACTGCTTCCATATTTCTGATAGTTATGGTTGTTTTCTAATTGTTTTGAAACTTTTGTAGTGAAAATTGCTATTTGTTTACATAGCACTGTTTTCCCTATTTTGGAACATTACACCATTCTTCTATCAAGAGTGTTGAGATGCTTGTGCATGTGCTCAAGAGAATGGAGGATATCTAGGCAGGATTTATGGCGATCAAGGATAGTCTGACCCATCACAAATTTCATTTGCTAGTATAAATCAATTACCTACATATATTGATTGTACCTCCCTCTCATGTGGCTAGTGTCTAGGACCTAATTGTCCCTCTCAGATAGGACTTCAGTGTCTGAGAGGGAGGATTGATGAGAGGAGGCTTTCTCCTCCATACTAGTGAGTTCATCAAGAACATGGGTAGGGGTGAGTGCTTGAAACCAACAATCAAAGCCTTGAATATTATGGTGCATGTAAGGTTGTCTGCGATAGAATTGCTCACGATAAGAAGTAGCCCCTCCAGATGTGAACTCACTAATGTGGCATGAGGAAGAAAATAGTCAAAAAATCGAGTGTAATATTTTATGCCCAACAATTCAAGGCGGACTGGAGGGCTCAGGAAGGATGATACCAATGCAATAAAAATCAATCTAATAACGCAAATACATAATGCCTGTAGAGGTTACAAAATTCAACTAGAGTGTAGACCAGTGCAGTAACCTAATAACCTAATTACATGGCATCTTTAACAACACCGCTAACCATCAAATTATTTCAAACCACTTATCAACCCATTTCCTAAAAGGCTCCCATGAAAACAAAGTGATCATAGAGACATTATGAAAAGAAAATAGGGAAATTAGCCCCTTAGACCAGAATTTGAAAGAGGAACATGAACTGGCATCAAACATATTAAGCCACCAAGCCTTTTTGCACCACTAAGGCCTTAAATTACCAACATTACAATAGAAGAACCACTCAAGAAATAGAGAACCAAATATGACCAAAGGAGAAAATGAGTTTACATCATACACCCATGCAGTCTGCAAAGGATAAAATCTCCTAAGAAGGGATTAAATTTGATAGGTATTTACCCACATTTTCCTTATTTATTCGTCAAATACTGATTATTTTAAAATATGCACGCCACTTACTATAACTACCTAATTTTTCAAACCGTCAATTTGATGGGTGGCTTCAAAATTTAACCGTCTCTCTCTCTCTCTCTCTCACACACACACACACACACACATTTTCAAATAAACTATAGAAAAAAAGAAGTTAGTCATTTTCTCTATGCAACACCATAAAGACCAAGATTTTAAGATGAAACTTCAAGATAAGCATAGACTCATATGTAGTGAATCTTTTGACTTACTAGAAAAAACTCATCTCTTTTTTCAAGCAGACCTTGTGATCCTACATTTTACACACTTAAGCATAAAGCACGAGCATTGAAGCCCGAAACTTAAAGGTTAGCATGAACATTGAAGCTCAAACCTTAAAGCTTGAGGCTCACTTGGCACGTCCACACCCATGGGCCACTGGTATTCTATATAAAACACCAACTGACCTTTTTTTTGTTTATATAGGTGAAATAATTGTTTATCATTTGATTTTTGAGAGTTTTATTTAGTTTCTTCAGTGTTGGCACACTAGTGATAGATCTCATTTTTTATAAAATGGGTTATTTATTAGTTTGGTTAGAAAACAAATATATTTTATGGTTGGATATGGAAATATCAAATGTGTGGTTACCAAGGTTATGATGCTTTTGATACATGCACACTTGAATCTAAACACAACTGCGTTTGTGCCTTTTAGGTGTTAGATTATCTACTTGAAATCTCTATTCTTCTTCAGTGTGAGAAGATTATGAATTTGTTCAAAATCTATGTCCACATATCATTAATGCTAGAAATGTTAGAATCCTCCCAAATTCTTAAAAGTGGCTTCAAACTTGTTTTATTATTTATAAGGTGCTCCTTAAGTCCAACTCATTAAATTGAAAGCTAAGATCATTTTTTCCTTTTCATAATACATTATAGTTAATGGGTTTGAACAAGCTACTTGAAAAAAATTCAAGAATGATTTAGCATACTTTGTAAAATACTTGAAATTACGTAAATAATGATTATTCATAATTCCACCAAATCATTGGCCAGTTTAGCATTAGGAATGAACATGGTTGGATATGTTTGATATTTTTGAAATAATATAAAACACATGCATCTATGATATTACTTGGTTGAAGCTTCTTTTATGGTCAAGCCAGAATTAAAAAGTTTA
>APFE031241087.1:2274-24435 GCA_000404065.3 Pinus taeda | reverse complement strand
TCATGTTTGTGCTAACATAATAATTATATAATGCAAAGCCAATATGACAGGGCAATTGTGGACCCAACCCCGCAAACCAATAACAGAAGGAGAAACCCAAACAGAAACCAAACTCATTCGCCCATCAAGCCGATTGGTACCAAATTGCCAACCCGATACCCCCATATAGCATGCAAAGGAATAAATTTCCAAGGGCTCAATGGATTCATGCTTGCACCAACAGAAGAACCATATAAAATCACCCATTTTCTAAGCTCCAAAATACTTCCTATCATCCAGGAGATCCACTCAGGAACAAGGAAAGGAGTCTCAAACAGGGAAGAGATGTGAAATCCATTGATAAGGCATCCTACACAAAATAAGGGGGAGCTAAACATCTTTCTCTTGCAACAAGACTCCCAAAACCCCGCCTTAGGACGATAAACAACTCACCAGAGAGTCCATGCAACAATTATTTGCTAGCGAGGGAAAAGTAATGCCACCAAAACCAAAACCAAAATGGAAACAACACATATAAAGTGTAATATCCCATAGGGAAAAATTGCCCTTAAGGTTGAAAGAGCGTACCACATATTTGTATTTTAACTAGTATCACAATTTTCCTTCAATTTTGTGAATAAAAAAACAATATTGAATATAATAAACAATGTAACCAACATCAACAACTCATGTACATGAAATCAATCCAATAGTACAGATTGGTTTTAAACCCACGATTCTTCGAAATTCACACTACATATTGGAAACACATCAATTGCTAAATTATCAACAAAGCCCATTAACCAACTACTCTTAGCCCGACCTTGCAACCAAACTAAAAATTTCTACCTCTTTGTTGTCTTAGTCCAACCAACCAGACCTTTGTTGCCACAGTTCATGAAATACACCTCATACTTGTCCCACTACCACATATCTGCACAAAGGTGATGTTATTGCTTTGAAACAGCCCTATGTTGCCTTTGAATAGCCCTCATTGTATCAACTAGATCATAGGTAGGGTAGATCATTGATCTCTGATCTGCCTCAAGATATGTCATTGTTAGTAGGGAATCTCCTGAGAAACCCTTGGCTCAATCAACCTTAAATAAACCATGATGTCACAAAAAATGCACTCTCAAGTGAGTTTTTATCTTAGTAGGGTTTCACTACCCTAGTTAATATTTTTCTACTACCGAAAAATGTCTTCAAGGTGGCCGCTACCTTAGGTAGGTTCTTAGGAGAACTTTTCCACCTAGTTTTCTTCATTTAATAGATTCGCTGCCATAGGAACTCCTTTAAAGGCGCAACATGCCTTAGGGAAAGTTTTCAAGGTTGTTTTCTACCCAGGTTTGACCTTTGCTATCCCTAGAAATACCTTGGATAAGATTCATTTTCACAAATCTGATCCTTTGTTTCCCAAACAAATTGTGCCACAAAGTCTCTCCCTTGTTGTCACAAACAAGTGAATGATGCCCCATAAAAATATTCCAAGCATAATGAGGAGAAGGGATTGGATAGGGTGGAATATTTCACCACTGAAACCAATTAGAGATAAGGGATCTCAAAACCCTCCAAGAGCCTCAACTCATAAATAAAAAATATTCACCAAAACAAGATGATCAAAATAAATCTCCTCTCTCCTTTTTATATATTTCCTTAGGGTTTTTTCCCTCCTAATTTAAATTTTGAGTGGCTCACAAGTTGCCCTTCATTTGCCCAAAATTGGACTTTTAGTGCAATTTTCCCTCCATTGACCCCAAATTATATAATGTTACTCGAATAACGTCAAATAATGGGTTCCCCCGACCCCCCACACACACCCCCCCTCCCTTTACAAATTATTATATCTTATGGGGTTAAATAGTCCACTACATCCTCCACCTTGGGTGATCATTTGGAGGGGAAATTATAGTCCCCCTTTCCATACATTTCTTATCCTCATGCAATTGCAATTTCAAGTGTTACATGATCTTTTTTTATCCCACTGCATGATCACCAACAACCATGATCACCTTTTCATAACAATTTGGAGTTGGTGAATGATTTTCAAATTTCGATTTATCTCCTTTCCAGTATGCATCAAGAATGCACTGATCATTCTATTTTAAAAGGAAGGAGGATCCTTCTCAATCATATATATTTCCTTTCTTATCAACTTCTCATTGAAAAATCAATTCAATAGTATAATACCCAAAATACTCATGCTTGTTAACATAGTTCTTTATTAATACTCCCCATCTAGAAGCATTTGACCTTCCAAGCAATACTCGTTATTTATTTAGGAAAAGATTCATATTTTTGCATTCACAGTTATCAACCTTTTTGTTTCCATCAGATGGTGAATTTGGCCCATCTCTAGTTGTCCATTGCAGTGTGGATTCATTGTGATGGATTATTCTATCTCACAATAGGTCTTCAGACCATTCAATAAGTTTTGTGCTATTAAAAGCAATTGATCTTTCTAAAGATCTCTACAACTTTCACATATAAACCTTTCTCAATTGCACTCTAGCTACAATCATCTTGTTTGGCACATGTTACAACCATTGAGTTATTTCTACAAGATTCCCCATCTTCTTCCCTTTCATTTGTAGCACCTTGGATGTCAACTTGAGTGTAATCCTAAAGCTCCATATTTTCTACATTGTTATCCTCATCGACAATTGAATTATTTTTTCTCAAAGCCTTCTATGCTCAAGATGTTCTTCTTATGTGGTGCCCCCAATGTTTTAACATTATGTTTTTTTGAGTTTGGTCTTAGGTTAAGATCAACTAGTGAAACAACTCCAATAGCAATGTTGTCAATGTTTGAATCCATCCCTTTTTCCATTTCCTCATACAAACTAAAACTTGTTCAACAATCCTTTATTATCTTTCTTTGAACTCCTTACAAGTCCCCCCCCTTGCTTACCCTTATGTGATGATTTAGTATGCTTAAAGTTATATCTTTCCTTCCCCGCATCATATTCACCACAACTTCTCTCAGTCACCATATTTTCTGTTTTTTTTTTGTAAATCAGCATGTTTGTATTAATATATAGAATAAATAAGGTACAAAAAGGTCTACCCGCACAGACTAATGAGAAGCTTCCTTGCCCGTTTACAACGCTTATGAGCCGCTAAAACTCTGGCTATCGACCCCAAGGCATACCAAACAGGGTAGCACTTAGAAGAGTTGGAGACTGCAAAACAAAGTGCCCTTTCTGGCGACTGGGTAGAAAGATAGAAATAACGCCAGAGGGACTTTAGAGACAAAAAACAAGTCAAAACAGGAAAAACGGCCAGTAACCTTGAGAATTGAGACAAAACAAGTCATAACAAAAATAACAAACTGAAGATGACAAGCCATTACAGCTTAAGGATGACATAATCTTTGGTAGGAGCTTCTGGGTTGGCTGGAGCAGTCGAATTCCCAGGCTGAGGAGTGTGCTGACTGGTTTGCTTCCCCTTATTAGTTCCTGTAGCTTCCTCCGCGACCTCCCCTGCAACTGAGGGGTTCTGACGGATGGTGTGCATGAGTAGACTGATTAAAACACTCATTTTTTGTGAGAGAGTGTCGACTTGCTGAATTAAGGCACTGAGCTTGAAATCTAAGGCGTCCAGTTTCGCCGTGTGCTCTGTAGAAATAAGGGAGATAGCTTGATGAGCCTGATTGATGTATTCTCCTTGCATGCTATTCGCCTTGGCTAGCCTAGTCTTCATCCTCCACATCTCAGCTTGAGTGCACACAAATTGAGTGGCCCAAGTGGTTGCTATTCCCGGATCTTGAATCCACTCCACCTCCTTCTCCAGATCCTGCTCCTCTAGATGCTCTTCCTCCTCTGCAACAATGGCTTCAAGCTCCTTTATCTTACGCTTTTCTTTTAGGGAGGTCCATGTTTCATAAGCGTTCCGAGCATTCTAAAGATCTTTGTTAGCCGAAGCATTTCGGCGACCCTCACGAGCCATACTGCTATGTCGGAGCGCAGAAACTCTAAGACTTCTAAAATCACAATGGAAGCTATGAAGCATGCTATGGGAAAGGAAAGTGTTGCACTTCTAGTGGGAGGCCTTAGTTATAGTAGATGGTAACCTTGATCGGCCTAAGGCTTCCCACTTCACCGTCGGATGAGCACAAGTCCAGCCATAATAACTGTTGCTCCAATTCCCACATTTCTGTTCATGATACGAATCCTGATTATTAACTCTACCCTGCTTGAGCCAATTTGTGGTTTACCAAGTGTCTCCCTTTGTGATTTGATGCCGGCAGTGCCCATATTTTTTGTTCAAAGTGCTCCTTGGTACTAGTACTATGTCTGTGTGAATTAATTCCCACTTCTTCTCTTGTACTTCTTGGGTCTGCCACCCACTTCTCCTGTTGTCCCTTTGATTGGTTGTTTTCATTCACTTGTTAAGGGGAGATCCTTCATATCCCTGCCCACTTCTTCCATTAAATTATGTCTTGCCTTGAAAGAAGAGTGCACCTATTCCGAAGTTCAGTGCATGTGACCTCAAGCCAATAGGTGTCTAGGTAGGCTGAGGGATTATCAATTCCATAATTTGCCAAATGATCTGCCACTACATTCGCGTTTCTTCTCACTGCATGAAGGATTAGCCCGTCCAAGCATGCTAGGTGATCCGCGATGAGTTCTGTAACCTTAACAAGCCTCCAATGCTTCATGACCTTATTTGGCTTAGCTCTTGTATACATTCTTCTTGCTATCGTGATCAGCAGTTGAGAATCCCCTTCCACCATGGTGGCTCCAGCTTTTAGTCATTTAAGAATTCTCAATCCTTGCTCAAGTGCTGTAAATTCCATTTCGTTATTAGTCCCTTCACCCAGCGATTGACTATAAATATGTTGAATTTCACCTTTGCTATCTCTTTGAACACCGCCAATGCCTGTAGGTCCCGGATTTCCCCTGGAGGCCCCACCAAAGTTGAGTTTGAGGAAGCTTTTCAGTGGAGGAGTCCAGGTATTCACGTTGGTACTTTGCTGTTGTCGATAATTTGATGAAAACTTGATGGTTCCCATGTTAATATCAAAAGCTTTCAGAATCTGTGAGTCCGAGATAGAGATGTTCTTGTCCTGTTCCGCTTTCCCTTTAGCGAGAGCTGTTTGTTTGATGTTTTGTAGAATTGTATCTTTTGTAAAGTTTATGCATCTTGTTTCATTTAGGAATACCCACGTGTTTCTTTCTTTCCAAATTGTCCATGCTATAAACCCTGGGATGAGTTTCTAGATTGTATTAACCAATTAGGTATTGGAGAAATTACCTCTCCAATTCTCTATGGTTTCCTGAATTGAGTTCCTTACCCTATCTGTCTTCTTAAGAATGGTTTCCATCCAATTCCATAGGTTGTTTGCCCATTCACAAGTATTGAGGTGATTCATGGTTTCCTCCTCAATTCCACACATGGGGCAGCGATATAGGCCTATGAACTCTTTTTTCCTGAGGTTCTCCCAAGTAAGCGTTCTTCGATGCATCATAAGCCAGAGGAACATTTTAATCTTCGGCCATAGTTAAGCGCCCCACACTTTGTGGTGCCAATTGACCTTTTCTTCCTACTCAGTACCTTCTATATAGATTCTTGCTTCTTTGAGTGTGAAGTTGCCCCCCTCAAGCTTGCCCCAACGTAATTGGTCATTATCCCCTACTGTCCTCATCCTTCTTTTGGCCAGCGCTGTTTTCAGTTCCCTTGAACTATTGTTTTCTTCTGTCAAAGGTTCTGTCTCACCAAATATCCACCTTCTCCATGCTTGGTCATTTTCATTTGGTTTCTAGTATTGGTTCACTGTAGTTCTCCCTAGCTCTTGGTTTCTTCTTTGCATATCTAAGAATTCAAGGCTTTCCAGCTTAGGGAGTTGTTGCCACGCATCTTCCCAGAAAAGGACAATCTTTCTGTCTCGAATTTCCCAAAAACTTTGCTCCTGAATTATATGCCAGTTAGTTATCGCCAGGTTCTAAATTGGAGAGCCTTTTGGAGTTTCTTGCATTTGGATTAATTTCTGCAGTTTGTAATTGTGAGCATACTTCTCTTTCCAATGTTTTTCCCATGGTAAGTTGGGTTCTTTCAGCCACCTCCACCATAATTTTGCTCCACAGGCACGACTAACAGTGAAAGGGTCCTGCAGATTTATCCCTCCCAAATGCTTGGGTTTGCAAAGCTTATCCCACGCCATTAGAGACCATTTCTTCTTCCCTGAATTACCCGACCAGAGAAAAGCCCTTTGGATGACCCTTATCTTTTAAAGAATCCCTTTGGGAGCTAGGAGAATGGACAGCATGTAATGCGGAATGGCTTGGAGGACAGCTTTGGTGAGGATAAGGCAACCTGCGAAGTTAAGGGTTCTGTGTGTCCAATGATGACATCTTTTTTCCAGGCTAGCTAAAAAAATTTCCCAGTGGAATTTTTGCCAGGGCTTGTCAGTCAGCGGAACGCCGAGGTATCTCGAGGTGAGGTTGCATCTTTTGAAGCCTAGGATGGATGAGAGATTCTTCTGAATTGCTAGGTGCGTATTAAAAAAGAAAATAGAGGATTTTGTTAGGTTAATCTCCATACCTGAGGCTTTGCTGAAGAGATTGAGAATACTTCTGTATCCCATAGCTTCTTTGACCGAGGGCATACCATGCAGCATTGTATCATCTACAAACTGTTGATGTGTTGTTGCCAGGCTTGTGGGCAAGGGTTGGAGTCCTTCAATGATTCCCTCCTCTTTAGATTTTTTGATTAGTCTGCTTAAACCTTCCATTAAAATCACAAAAAGGAAGGGGGATAAGGGATCACCCTACCTTAAACCACGCGAAGGAGAGAACTGGGTTGTTGGGGCTCCATTCACCAGTATTGAAAATCTTGTGGATTTGACCAAAGCTAGGATCCATATTATCCATTGTTTAGTAAAACCGAAGGCTTCTAAGATAGTTTTCAGTTAGTGCCAGTTTACCTTATCATAAGCCTTTGATAGGTTTAACTGCATCATCATACCCGCTTTCTTCTGCGTTTGAAGAGTGTGAATCATCTCTTGTGCTAGTCACATATTGTCCAAAATCTGTCTCCCCTCTACATAGCCAAATTTCTCTTCCGAAATAATACCTGGAAGAATGGGTTTCATTCTGGCTATGACTTTAGAAATAATCTTGTACAGGACATTGCATAACGCAATTTGATGAAACTTTGATGGCGTGTTAGCTTCCTCCTCCTTTGGAATAAGGGCAAGGAAAGTAGAGTTGAGGGACTTGAGGATTGAAGAGGAGTGTCGTGAATCGTCCACTGCTTCCCATACCTCTATCTTGAATATCTCCCAACAGGCTTTGTTAAAGTCAATGGTAAATCCATCAGTTCCAGGTGCTTTACCATTTGGCATATCTTTTACGGCCTCTTCCACCTCTTCCAAGGAGATTTCTCGACTTAAAGCTATATTTTTCTCCTCCGTGATTAGATTGGGGATGGAAGTTATAAGTTCCTTAATGGCCTCCTCTCTGTTGATCTCCAGTTCCTGAGCAATTCTACTAAAGTGGGTTGTAAGAAGGTTTGAGATTTCTTAATGAGTCTGTACAGAGGTTCCCTAATCATCTTTAAGGCTTAGAATTTTGTTAGCCCCTCTATTATCAATGGCGGATGTATGAAAGAATTTAGTGTTCTAAGCCATTGAATTCGGGACTTTTGCTTCCAACGTGTTTCCTCCTGTTGGCATCGTAGCTGCCAGTCCTGCATTAGCTTTTGTTTTCTGTTCATAGTTTCTTGGTCTATGTTCCTTTGAATCCATCCTTCATGAATTTGTTCCATTTGCTCCTCTAGTTTCTTTTTTTCTTTAGATATATTCCCAAAGACTTCATGATTCCAGACTTTGATTCTGGCTTTGATGTGTTTCAGCTTAGCCTGTAGAAGATACATTTTGGTTCCCCTTATGCCTAACAGTTCTTTCCACCATTGCTCAATTTTCTGAATGAACTCGGGATGAGTAAGCCGAAACTTTTCAAATCTGAAAGGTTTATTTCTAGGAGTACCTTGGATTGCTGCAGTCATTGATATGGGCCAATGGTCCGACCCTCCACTGGGAAGAATGTCTAATTCAACAGTGATCCCTTCCAGGAGAATAGTCTCTATCACTAAAAATCTGTCCAGACGAGAGGCTATTTGCCTTTCACCTCCCCTTTTCCTGTTCCACGTGAAAGCTCCGCTCTTGGGAAAGACATCTACCAAATTGGCCGATCTGATGAAGTCTAGAAAAGCTTCAAAGTCCTTGTTGAGCTTTCCGATACCCCCTCTCTTCTCCATGAGCGAAGTGATCATATTGAAATCACCTCCAAAGATCGCCTTAGCTTGAGGATATCTTAGCTTTAAGTTGGATAGTGTTCTTAGTAATAATAGTTTGGCCTCTAGTTTCTTAGGGCCATAGACATTGGCGCATAGATATGCTTCTGAATTCTCTACTATTTGGACTTCTATAGATATGTAAGGTTTGGTAGCTTCAGAGGAAATGAGCTGGATTACTTGTGGATTCCACAAAATGACCATGCCTCCCTCCCATCCATTTCTTGTTGTTTCCAAGTGTTCCATAAGTTTACCTAGATTTTTTGTTGATATAGACCAACAAAAAACACTGTTGATGATTCAAAACACTGCTGCAAAAAAATTTGAAATCTTTTACCTAAATTCTGACCACTTTTAACCATGCAAAAAAATTTAAATTCTGACCACTTTTAACCATGCAAAAAAAATTTGAAATCTTTTACCTGTAGGTAATTCTGACCACTTTTAACCATCCATGCAATTCTTCCATCTTGATAAATACTCTTTTTTCTTTTTTCTTTTTTATTTATTTTTATTCCATCTTGATAAATACTCTTTTTTTTTTATATATCCCGTATAAAATGCTTTTGTACCCTTTTTACAAGATATGTCAAGAAAGGAATCTGACACATGAAAGTTTTTGTATTTCAGGGTATAAAATCTTTTCTACTGTTTTATCCTTAAATGAAACTCTTCACATTGGAATTTCACAATTTCCCTCCTAATTTTCACAATTTCGCTCCTAATTCCTCATTAGAATTTAACTCTTAATTTCTCATCAGAATTATTTCCCTGCTAACTTCTCATTCGAATTTGGCTCTTCATTTCTAATCAGAATTAGAAAAATTTTGTTTTTAAGGAGGCCACAATTTCACAATTTCCCTGCTAATCTCTCAATAGAATTTGGCACTTCATTTTAAAAATGACTGTGAGAGTGTAAAACCATCAAAAATCTTAACTAATTCAGCACCATCATCAGAAATCTTATGGAAACGGATTAAAAAATCATCATGTCACAATTTGAAAAAATTATCATGTCACAATTTGTGGGAAAATGTAACCCGTTTATACTTCTCGATTTTAAATGATCATGAACCGGAAAGATACCATGTCCGGAATAGAATGATGTGTGCCCTTTTGTTCGGATTCGAGAAATGAGTAGCACTTTAAAATTTTCGCATGCCAGGGTATCAAATTGCTTTGTACTGTTTTATCCTAATACGAATGACTCTGCACATCGAAAATTTTAAATGATGATCATATGCACAGATGGAAAGATACTATAATGCAAATACGAAAAGAATTTATGGTTATACAGAGCTGGAAAGCTTACCATGGCTTATTGATATCAAAATTTATTCATCATGAAAAGTGTAGAAAATAAGGCAAGCATTAAAACAAGGGTAAGAGATGTGTATGATGAAAGGGATGTATATCCTGTATATCCTGACATAATAATATACGCTCCTTAAAGAATAAATATGGTGTACTATGGTAGTACACGATTCTCAAACAACAGAAAAACGCAAAATCTGCGAAGCCATTGTAATCTGCTGAGTCCAAGATTATCAAACAAAATTTATTAACTCAAAACCATATTCAATAGATAGGGCTGTGAAGAGATTCCTTTATTTCCTAAATGGATAAACAATGAAGGAAGAAAACCTCCAGATGCAAAATACTCTGGCACTCGTCCAGAAAAGAATAACCTCCACTAAACCTATACCTATACTGCCGTATAAATATCAGAAATATATATAAGTTGATAATAAAAGACGCCCCTTGCTGATCCTAAAAAATGGACCAAAGAGCAACCGCAAGAGATCTCAGTAAAATCGAGAGACCAAGAAGGGGATGAATGAGGCCATGATGGCGAAGAATAGAGAGGGAACGAAGGCCATGGAAGCAGCACCTGCCTCCATTGTTGGACTGGGAGATGCTGCGGTCACCTCTGCTGCTGCTGCTACTCCCGCTCCCACCATTATCATTACAACGGCCAAGAGAGCCGAAAATGCGTACTTGCCTTCCCCTGCCATTCTCGCTCACGCTCAAAAGGGCCTGTTACAGGTAATTGATATGTGGAAAAAGCCAAAACCCTAAGAGAAATTCCTGCCGAGCAAATCTGAATCTCAGAACAGACCACCACAAATTCGAAGCCTAAATATCCTTGTTTGAGGTTCGAACACTCGACCAGAATGGACCAAGAAATGTGAGATAACAGAATTAGCAAGGAAGTGTTGAGTGTCGCGCGTATTAATACGCCTCGGAGGACCAACGGGCAAATCACGCGTTTAAGGAAAAATAATATTAAAATATCTCCCAACGAAGCGAGGTAATGATTAAAGGACGGACAAGGAATAGTTAGGGATGGGGACAGCTCGGTAATGCGTGGCAACTGGCCATGTGCCACCGCCGTGTGGACCCACCAGCCCGCAACACCTGGCAAACAAATGATTTGGTGGCAAACAGGCAAAGGAAGCAGGTAGGGCATGGTCCTCCGCTCCGTAGAAAGTAAACCAAAGTATCGCTTAAACTTTTTTATTTTTGTTTTCTATTTTTCTTTTGAAATTGAGTAAGAAATTATGTAAATTATAAATTTGCGTTGTTATTTATACCCAAAAGATAAAAGTTTTCATGTTGATGCCATCAGCGCAAAAGGACTCTATATTTTTAGACTTAGTCGCCTATGAATTGCTGCCCTAATCTAATCTACATAAATAATCTAAATACGGATAACATTCATATAAGTCTTCATAAGTCATCACCCTTAAATTAAATCCGAGTCTAACACAAATAGGTAAGTACACGTTTTGATTGCTTGGTATGCAAGTGAGCTCCTCGGCAAAATACTCACTTCGTCGCATAGAAAATTTCAACCATTTTTAACGAGGTATTTTAGGGTTATCTTTAATTTAATATTTTGAAAATATTTATTTAAAAAATATACATGTCTTTCTAGTAAATTTATTAACTAGAGAATTATATTTCAATTTCAAAATTTAGGCTAGCCTTATATTTATATAAGGGAGATTGGACCAAAGTAAAAAATGAATGAGAGTTAATGGGAACTAAAAAGTTACAAAAATAAACCAGCTACATTTAATATTCAGGTTTGAGTGGCCAATGACAAAAGAAACTATACTTATTTGAGCACACACCAAAACCATTATGCATTATGTTGAGGGGTCTTAATTAGATCCTATAACCAAAATGAGAGTTGTTGAGTTGGTTGGAGTTTGTCATGCTACAAGGAGAATGCCAAGATGATGTTGAATCCACTCCATTTGTAATGTCTCTTCCTAAATTATTTTGGAACAGGGTTAATTTCTACATTTTGGGGCCAATTTTGGAGGTGATGGGGCCCATTTCATTTTTATTACAAGGCTTAGGAGTTAGAAGTAAGTTACTTTGGGGTTTTGTTAAGAGCATGTGGGGCCACCCATACAAGGAAATATGCACTCCCTAAGCCAATGGTTCAAAATGTATGAGGGAAAATCGAAGGCTTAGTGAGGGACTCGCAAAGGAGGGAAAAGGGAGGGAAAAAAGGCTCCACGGAATCTATAAAAAGGATGCAACACTCTTCATTTGACATCTTTGGCATATCAAATTTCTTCTTAGTTGCTCGAGCTGCTTAGTAGGGTCACTTGTTTAGCAAGAGTTTTCCAAGCAGAGAACTCACCATTTCTTTGGGGGACATCGAGTGCCACCCTAGAGAGGTTCATTCCTAATCTTCCAGAGGTGATTTTCAGTTGTGATTTTTGGCATTCTTTAGGGAAGCTTTGGCCAAGGGAAATTCCAGAAGAGAAGCTCTAGTGATTTGCTGCTCTTTGGATGAGTTTTGGGGCTGGAGGAGAGAGCTATCATTCAGTGGAGATTTCACACATCCTAAGCTAGCGCAGAAGGCAGAGATTGGGCACACGTGGGAAGTGGAGACATATCCATTGAGGTTGGTCCTTGTCGAGAGAGATAAGGGAAGCATTAGTGGAGGTGATTGCTACATTTCCAGAGTTATTGAGGAGGATTTTGTTGGTGTATTGGTAGACAGTGTGCTTCAACAGTTTTGGAGGGCATGCGACCTTTTGGGGGTCGATTGTGGGAGGTAAAAATCAGGGCAAACCATTTCTAGGTTTTTGTGGGTTTTTCCTAAGGAGCTTAGATACAAATTTGCATAATTTTTTTAGCACCGGAGGTGGGGATTTTAGCCATATCTTTGAACATACAATGTAGAATTGTTAGGGACTACGTAGTGCAACAATTGGTCAGCTGATTGTAGCTCCGGATTGTCATCACTTCATCTGGGCTTTGCTCCGCTTGCCTTTGAGGCAAGCCCAGGTGCATTCCTTCCATATTTTGTACTCTTGCACGAGTTTATAATAAAATGGCTCAACTGCTTCCATATTTCTGATAGTTATGGTTGTTTTCTAATTGTTTTGAAACTTTTGTAGTGAAAATTGTTATTTGTTTACATAGCATTGTTTTCCCTATTTTGGAACATTACACCATTCTTCTATCAAGAGTGTTGAGATGCTTGTGCATGTGCTCAAGAGAATGGAGGATATCCAGGCAGGATTTATGGCGATCAAGGATAGTCTGACCCATCACAAATTTCATTTGCTAGTATAAATCAATTGCCTACATATATTGATTATTCCTACCTCTCATGTGGCCAGTGTCTAGGACCTAATTGTCCCTCTCAGATAGGACTTCAATGTCTGAGAGGGAGGATTGATGAGAGGAGGCTTTCTCCTCCATACTAGTGAGTTCATCATGAACATGGGTAGGGTGAGTGCTTGAAACCAACAATCAAAGCCTTGAATATTATGGTGCATGTAAGGTTGTCTGCGATATAATTTCTCACAATAAGAAGTAGCCCCTCTTCAGATGTGAACTCACTAATCTGGCATGAGGAAGAAAATAGTCAAAAAATTGAATGTAATATTTTATGCCCAACAATTCAAGGCAGACTGGAGGGCTCAGGAAGGATGATACCAATGCAATAAAAATCAATTTAATAACACAAATACATAATGCCTGTAGAGGTTACAAAATTCAACCAGAGTGTAGACTAGTGCAGTAACCTAATTACATGGCATCTTTAACAACACCGCTAACCATCAAATTATTTCAAACCACTTATCAACCCATTTCTTGAAAGGCTCCCATGAAAACAAAGTGATCATAGAGACATTATGAAAAGAAAATAGGGAAATTAGCCCCTTAGACCAGAATTTGAAAGAGGAACGTGAACTGGCATTAAACATATTAAGCCACCAAGCCTTTTTGCACCACTAAGGCCTTAAATTACCAACATTATAATAGAAGAACCACTCAAGAAATAGAGAACCAACTATGACCAAAGGAGAAAATGAGCTTACATCATACACCCATGCAATCTGCAAAGGATAAAATCTCCTAAGAAGGGATTAAATTTGATGGGTATTTACCCATATTTTCCTTATTTATTCGTCAAATACTGATTATTTTAAAATATGCACGTCACTTACTATAATTACCTAATTTTTCAAACCATCAATTTGATGGGTGACTTCAATATTTAACCGTATCTCTCTCTCTCTATCTATCTATACACACACACACACATTTTCAAATAAACTATAGAAAAAAAGAAGTTAGTCATTTTCTCTATGCAACACCATAAAGGCCAAGACTTTAAGATGAAACTTCAAGATAAGCATAGACTCATATGTAGTGAATATTTTGACTTACTAGAAAAAACTCATCTCTTTTTTCAAGCACACCATGTGATCCTACATTGTACACACTTAAGCATAAAGCACGGGCATTGAAGCCCGAAACTTAAAGGTTAGCATGAACATTGAAGCTCAAACCTTAAAGCTTGAGGCTCACTTGGCACGTCCACACCCATGGGCCACTGGTATTCTATATAAAACACCAACTGACCTTTTTTTTTGTTTATATATGTGAAATAATTGTTTATCATTTGATTTTTGAGAGTTTTATTTAGTTTCTTTAGTGTTGGCACACTAGTGATAGATCTAATTTTTTATAAAATGGGTTATTTATTAGTTTGATTAGAAAACAAATATATTTTATGGTTGGATATGGAAATATCAAATGTGTGGTTACCAAGGTTATGATGCTTTTGATACATGCACACTTGAATCTAAACACAACTGTGTTCGTGCCTTTTAGGTGTTAGATTATCTACTTGAAATCTCTATTCTTCTTCAGTGTGAGAAGATTATGAATTTGTTCAAAATCTATGTCTACATATCATTAATGCTAGAAATGCTAGAATCCTCCCAAATTCTTAAAAGTGGCTTCAAACTTGTTTTATTATTTATAGGGTGCTCCTTAAGTCCAACTCATTAAATTGAAAGCTAAGATCATTTTTTCCTTTTCATAATACATTATAGTTAATGGGTTTGAACAAGTTACTTGAAAATGAAAAAAATTCAAGAATGATTTAGCATACTTTGTAAAATATTTGAAATTACGTAAATAATGATTATTCATAATTCCACCAAATCATTGGCCAATTTAGCATTAGGAATGAACATGGTTGGATATGTTTGCTATTTTTAAAATAATATAAAACATATGCATCTATGATATTACTTGGTTGAAGCTTATTTTATGGTCAAGCCAAAATTAAAAAGTTTATTAACACAAAACTCAAACTTATATTAACCAAAAAAAAAAATTATGTTCACTACAAAAAAATTAACAAAATCACATAATACATGATATTTAAATGATGGGTAAAAATAAAAATCAAATTTCATACGAAGGGAAATTTTAAAAGAGACCCGTCATAAAAAATTTACTTGACAAGTAAGAGTGTCCGTCAAATTTATACCCTACTCCCAAGGCACAAACAAGTCATGTTTGTGCTAACATAATAATTATATAATGCAAAGCCAATATGACAGGGCAATTGTGGACCCAACCCCGCAAACCAATAACAGAAGGAGAAACCCAAACAGAAACCAAACTCATTCGCCCATCAAGCCGATTGGTACCAAATTGCCAACCCGATACCCCCATATAGCATGCAAAGGAATAAATTTCCAAGGGCTCAATGGATTCATGCTTGCACCAACAGAAGAACCATATAAAATCACCCATTTTCTAAGCTCCAAAATACTTCCTATCATCCAGGAGATCCACTCAGGAACAAGGAAAGGAGTCTCAAACAGGGAAGAGATGTGAAATCCATTGATAAGGCATCCTACACAAAATAAGGGGGAGCTAAACATCTTTCTCTTGCAACAAGACTCCCAAAACCCCGCCTTAGGACGATAAACAACTCACCAGAGAGTCCATGCAACAATTATTTGCTAGCGAGGGAAAAGTAATGCCACCAAAACCAAAACCAAAATGGAAACAACACATATAAAGTGTAATATCCCATAGGGAAAAATTGCCCTTAAGGTTGAAAGAGCGTACCACATATTTGTATTTTAACTAGTATCACAATTTTCCTTCAATTTTGTGAATAAAAAAACAATATTGAATATAATAAACAATGTAACCAACATCAACAACTCATGTACATGAAATCAATCCAATAGTACAGATTGGTTTTAAACCCACGATTCTTCGAAATTCACACTACATATTGGAAACACATCAATTGCTAAATTATCAACAAAGCCCATTAACCAACTACTCTTAGCCCGACCTTGCAACCAAACTAAAAATTTCTACCTCTTTGTTGTCTTAGTCCAACCAACCAGACCTTTGTTGCCACAGTTCATGAAATACACCTCATACTTGTCCCACTACCACATATCTGCACAAAGGTGATGTTATTGCTTTGAAACAGCCCTATGTTGCCTTTGAATAGCCCTCATTGTATCAACTAGATCATAGGTAGGGTAGATCATTGATCTCTGATCTGCCTCAAGATATGTCATTGTTAGTAGGGAATCTCCTGAGAAACCCTTGGCTCAATCAACCTTAAATAAACCATGATGTCACAAAAAATGCACTCTCAAGTGAGTTTTTATCTTAGTAGGGTTTCACTACCCTAGTTAATATTTTTCTACTACCGAAAAATGTCTTCAAGGTGGCCGCTACCTTAGGTAGGTTCTTAGGAGAACTTTTCCACCTAGTTTTCTTCATTTAATAGATTCGCTGCCATAGGAACTCCTTTAAAGGCGCAACATGCCTTAGGGAAAGTTTTCAAGGTTGTTTTCTACCCAGGTTTGACCTTTGCTATCCCTAGAAATACCTTGGATAAGATTCATTTTCACAAATCTGATCCTTTGTTTCCCAAACAAATTGTGCCACAAAGTCTCTCCCTTGTTGTCACAAACAAGTGAATGATGCCCCATAAAAATATTCCAAGCATAATGAGGAGAAGGGATTGGATAGGGTGGAATATTTCACCACTGAAACCAATTAGAGATAAGGGATCTCAAAACCCTCCAAGAGCCTCAACTCATAAATAAAAAATATTCACCAAAACAAGATGATCAAAATAAATCTCCTCTCTCCTTTTTATATATTTCCTTAGGGTTTTTTCCCTCCTAATTTAAATTTTGAGTGGCTCACAAGTTGCCCTTCATTTGCCCAAAATTGGACTTTTAGTGCAATTTTCCCTCCATTGACCCCAAATTATATAATGTTACTCGAATAACGTCAAATAATGGGTTCCCCCGACCCCCCACACACACCCCCCCTCCCTTTACAAATTATTATATCTTATGGGGTTAAATAGTCCACTACATCCTCCACCTTGGGTGATCATTTGAAGGGGAAATTATAGTCCCCCTTTCCATACATTTCTTATCCTCATGCAATTGCAATTTCAAGTGTTACGTGATCTTTTTTTATCCCATTGCATGATCACCAACAACCATGATCACCTTTTCATAACAATTTGGAGTTCGTGAATGATTTTAAAATTTCAATTTATCTCCTTTCCAGTATGCATCAAGAATGCACCGATCATTCTATTTTAAAAGGAAGTAGGATCCTTCTCAATCATATATCTTTCCTTTCTTATCAACTTCTCATTGAAAAATCAATTCAATAGTATAATCCCCAAAATACTCATGCTTGTTAGCATAGTTCTTTATTAATACTCCCCATCCAGAAGCATTTGACCTTCCAAGCAATACTCGTTATTTATTTAGGAAAAGATTCATATTTTTGCATTCACAGTTATCAGCCTTTCTGTTTCCATCGGACGGTGAATTTGGCCCATCTCTAGTTGTCCATTGCAGTGTGGATTCATTGTGATGGATATATTATTCTATCTCACAATAGGTCTTCAGACCATTCAATAAATTTTGTGCTAGTAAAAGCAATTGATCTTTCTAAAGATCTCTACAACTTTCACATATAAACCTTTCTCAATTGCACTCTAGCTACAATCATCTTGTTTGGCACATGTTACAACCATTGAGTTATTTCTACAAGATTCCCCATCTTCTTCCCTTTCATGTGCAACACCTTGGATGTCAACTTGAGTGTAATCCTAAAGCTCCATATTTTATACATTGTTATCCTCATCGACAATTGAATTATTTTTTCTCAAAGCCTTCTATGCTCAAGATGTTCTTCTTATGTGGTGCCCCCAATGTTTTAACATTATGTTTTTTTGAGTTTGTTCTTAGGTTAAGATCAACTAGTGAAACAACTCCAATAGCAATGTTGTCAATGTTTGAATCCATCCCTTTTTCCATTTCCTCATACAAACTAAAACTTGTTCAACAATCCTTTATTATCTTTCTTTGAACTCCTTACAAGTCCCCCCCCTTGCTTACCCTTATGTGATGATTTAGTATGCTTAAAGTTATATCTTTCCTTCCCCGCATCATATTCACCACAACTTCTCTCAGTCACCATATTTTCTGTTTTTTTTGTAAATAAGCATGTTTGTATTAATTCATAGAATACAGAAGGTACAAAAAGGTCTACTCGCACAGGCTAATGAGAAGCTTCCTTGCCCGTTTACAACGCTTATGAACTGCTAAAACTCTGGCTATCGACCCCAAGGCATACCACGCAGGGTAGCACTTAGAAGGGTTGGAGACTGCAAAACAAAGTGCCCTTTCCGGTGACTGGGAAGAAAGATAGAAATAAAGCCAGAGGGACTTCAGAGACAAAAAACAAGTCAAAACAGGAAAAACGACCAGTAACTTTGAGAACAGAGACAAAACAAGTCATAACGGAAATAACAAACTGAAGATGACAAGCCATTACAACTTAAGGATGACATAATCTTTGGTAGGAGCTTCTGGGTTGGCTGGAGCAGTCGAATTCCCAGGCTGAGGAGTGTGCTGACTGGTTTGCTTCCCCTTACTAGTTCCTGTAGCTTCCTTCGCGACCTCCCCTGCAACTGAGGGATTCTGACGGATGGTGTACTTGAGTAGACTGATTAAAACACTCATTTTTTTGTGAGAGATTGTCGACTTGCTGAACCAAGGCACTGAGCTTGAGATCTAAGGCGTCCAGTTTCGCCGTGTGCTCTGTAGAAATAAGGGAGATAGCTTGATGAGCCTGATTGATGTATTCTCCTTACATGCTAATCGCCTTGGCTAGCATAGTCTTCATCCTCCACATCTCAGCCTGAGTGCACACAAATTGAGTGGCCCGAGTGGTTGCTATTCCCGGATCTTGAATCCACTCCACCTCCTTCTCCAGATCCTGCTCCTCTAGATGCTCTTCCTCCTCCGCGACAATGGCTTCAAGCTCCTTTATCTTACTCTTTTCTTTTAGGGAGGTCCATGTTTCATAAGAGTCCCGAGCATTCTGAATATCTTTGTTAGTCGAAGCATTTCGGCTACCCTCATGAGCCATACTCCTATGTCGGAGCGCAGAAACTCTGAGACTTCTGAAATCACAACGAAAGCTATGAAGCATGCTGTGGGAAAGTAGAGTGTTGCACTTCTAGTGGGAGGCCTTAGTTATAGTAGATGGTAACCTTGATCAGCCTAAGGCTTCCCACTTCATCGTCGGATGAGTGCAAGTCCAGTCATAATAATTGCTGCTCCAATTCCCACATTTCTGTTCATGATACGAACCCTGATTATTAACTCTGCCCTGCTTGAGCCAATTTTTGGTTTGCCAAGTGTCTCCCTTTGTGATTTGATGTCGGCGCTGCCCATATTTTTTGTTCGAAGTGCTCCTTGGTACTAGTACGATGTCCATGTGAATTAATTCCCACTTCTTCTCTTGTACTTCCTAGGTCTGCCACCCACTTCTCCTGTTGTCCCTTCGATTGGTTGTTTTCATTCACTTATTAAGGGGAGATCCTTCATACCCCTGCCCACTTCTTCCATTAAATTATGTCTTGCCTCGAAAGAAGAGTGCACCTATTCCGAAGTTCAGTGCATGTGGCCTCAAGCCAACAGGTGTCTAGGTAGGCTGAGGGATTATCAATTCCATAATTTTCCAAATGATCTGCCACTACATTCGCGTTTCTTCTCACTGCATGAAGGATTAGCCCGTCCAAGCATGCTAGGTGATTCGTGATGAGTTCTGTAACCTTAACAAGCCTCCAATGCTTCATGACCTTATTTGGTTTAGCTCCTGTATACATTCTTCTTGCTACTGTGATCGCCAGTTGAGAATCCCCTTCCGCCATGGTGGCTCTAGCTTTCAGTCGTCTAAGAATTCTCAATCCTTGCTCAAGCGCTGCAAATTCCATTTTGTTATTAGTCCCTTCACCCAACGATTGACTATAAATATGTTGAATTTCACCTTTTCTATCTCTTAGAACACCGCCAATGCCTGCAGGTCCCGGATTTCCCCTGGAGGCCCCATCAAAGTTGAGTTGGAGGAAGCCTGTCAGTGGAGGAGTCCAGGTATTCACGTTGTTACTTTGCTGTTGTCGATAATTTGATGAAAACTTGATGGTTCCCATGTTAATATCAAAAGCTTTGAGAATCTGTGAGTCCGAGATAGAGATGTTCTTGTCCTGTTCCGCTTTCCCTTTGGCGAGAGTTGTTTATTTGATGTTTTGTAGAATTGTATCTTTTGTAAAGTTTATGCATCTTGTTTCATTTAAGAATACCCGCCTGTTTCTTTCTTTCCAAATTTTCCATGCTATAAACCCTAGGATGAGTTTCCAGATTGTATTAACCAATTGGGTATTGGAGAAATTACCTCTCCAATTCTCTATGGTTTCCTGAATTGAGTTCCTTACCCTATCCATCTTCTTAAGAATGGTTTCCATCCAATTCCATAGGTTGTATGCCCATTCACAAGTATTGAGGATGTGATTCATGGTTTCCTCCTCAATTCCACACATAGGGCAGCGAGATGGGCCTATGAACCCTTTTTTCTTGAGGTTTCCCAATTAAGCATTCTTCGGTGCATCAGAAGCCAGAGGAACGTTTTAATCTTCGGCCATGGTTAAGCGTCCCACACTTTGTGGTGCCAATTGACCTTTTATTCCTGCTCATTACCTTCTATATAGATTCTTGCTTCTTTGAGTGTGAAGTTGCCCCCATCAAGCTTGCCCCAGCGTAATTGGTCATTATCCCCTGATGTCCTTATCCTTCTTTTGGCCAGCTCTGTTTTCAGTTCCCTTGAACTATTGTTTTCTTTTGTCAAAGGTTCTGTCTCACCAAATATCCACCTTCTCCATGCTTGGTCATTTTCATTTGATTTCTAGTATTGGTTCACTGTAGTTCTCCCTAGATCTTGGTCCCTTCTTTGCATATCTAAGAATTCAAGGCTTTCCAGCATAGGGAGTTGTTGCCACGCATCTTCCCAGAAAAGGGCAATCTTTCTATCTCAAATTTCCCAAAAAAATTTCTCCTGAACTATATGTGGGTTAGTTCTCACCAGGTTCCAAATTGGAGAGCCTTCTGGAGTTTCTTGCATTCGGAGTAAGTTCTGCAGTCTGTAATTGTGAGCATACTTCTCTTTCCAATGTTTTGCCCATGGTAAGTTGGGTTCTTTCAGCCACCTCCACCATAATTTTGCTCCACAGGCACGGCTAATAGTGAAAGGGTCCTACAGATTTAGCCCTCCCAAATGCTTGGGTTTACAAAGCTTATCCCATGCCATTAGAGACCATTTCTTCTTCCCTGAATTACTCGACTAGAGAAAAGCCCTTTGGATGACCCTTATCTTATGAAGAATCCCTTTGGGAGCTGGGAGAATGGACAACATGTAATGCGGAATGGCTTGGAGGACAACTTTGGTGAGGACAAGGCAACCTGCGAAGTTAAGGGTTCTGTGTGTCCAATGATGACATCTTTTTTCCATGCTAGCTAAAAAATTTTCCCAGTGCAATTTTTGCCAAGGCTTGTCAGTCAGCGGAACGCCGAGGTATCTCGAGGGGAGGTTGCATATTTTGAAGCCTAGGATGGATGAGAGATTCTTCTCAACTGCTAGGTGCATATTAAAAAAGAAAATGGAGGATTTTGTTAGATTAATCTCCATACCTGAGGCTTTGCTGAAGAGATTGAGAATACTTATGTATCCCATAGCTTCTTTGACCGAGGGCGTACCATGCAACATTGTATCATCTACAAACTGTTGATGTGTTGTTTCCGGGCTTGTGGGCAAGGGTTGGAGTCCTTCAATGATTCCCTCCTCTTTAGATTTTCTGATTAGTCTGCTTAAACCTTCCATTAAAATCACAAAAAGGAAGGGGGATAAGGGATCGCCCTACTATTATACGGGAATAGTGTCCACTCGGATGCTCCTATTCCCACTAAGATGGGTGGCTATCTTAGAAACAAACAATCAAAGTCTACTATTGTTTCCTTTTATGAAAATAGACGAGAGGAGGAACAAGAAGACCAACCTGAGTATTGCGCTTGATTTCCTCTCCTTCTTGATAGAGTTTCGCCGCTTCTTCTTTGTCTGCCCAGCTTCAAAAGAACCTGTGGAATCACAACAACATACTACTATGCAAGAAACAAGGATATAAATTCATAAATAATATAGGATCAGATG
>APFE031241083.1:1889-23494 GCA_000404065.3 Pinus taeda | reverse complement strand
TCCAAGGAGTTTGATAGCTATTGCAAGGATGCAGGGATCGAGAGACATAAGACCACGGTTTATACTCCTCAGCAGAATGGAGTTGCTGAACGCATGAATAGGACTCTTCTACAGAGAGCAAGGTGTATGCTGAGTAACGCCGGGTTGCCGAAGGAGTTGTGGACGGAAGCAGTGGCAACTGCTTGTTATGTGATAAACCGATCTCCATCAACGGCAATAGACTGCAAGGTTCCACAAGAGGTATGGACAGGACACCCTTGTGACTATTTTAAACTCAGAGTGTTTGGTTGTGATGCATATGCTCTAGTGCCTAAACATCAGCGAACTAAATTAGATCCGAAATCGAAAAGGTATGTCTTTGTTGAGTATGGTGATGGAACAAAGGGATTTAGATTGTGGGATCCTACCACCCGCAAAATCATCATCAACAAAGATGTAAGGTTTAATGAATCCTCTCTTGTACAGTTAGATGTAGATAGAAGATTGAAACAAGATGATGTATCTGATTTCTAGCATATTCAGTTTGACAGCATTTCTAATGATAGTCATAAT
Organism: Pinus taeda; assembly: GCA_000404065.3. Classification (NCBI taxonomy): domain Eukaryota; kingdom Viridiplantae; phylum Streptophyta; class Pinopsida; order Pinales; family Pinaceae; genus Pinus; species Pinus taeda. The sequence goes on along the minus strand of APFE031241083.1, from coordinate 22,942 downwards.
GACCATAGTTCAGATTCTAGTCATGATCAGGTTTCAGAATCAGATTATGAACGGGGTTCAGATGGAGGACATGAACAGGTCTCAGATGGCGATCATGAAGAAATTCCTACAGTTGATAGACAACCCATTGTGGAAGCACCAGAAACATTATTAAGGAGATCTAAAAGGATCAAACACCGTCCGAGAAGGTATGATGATTCAGTTTCTTTGATCGCTAATGATGATGAACCTTTGTGTTATCAGGAAGCTGTAGAAGGTTCAAATAGTGACAAATGGAAAGCAGCCATGAAGGAAGAAATGATGGCCTTGAGTAAAAACGGCACATGGGATCTGGTGGAGCTTCCGAAAGGCAGGAAAACTGTGGGATGCAAGTGGGTGTTCAAGCTGAAACGGGGTGTGAATGATACGGAAGACAGGTACAAAGCTCGGCTGGTTGCAAAAGGATTTTCTCAGAAAGCTGGCATAGAATTTCATGAGATATTTTCACCAGTGGTTAAAATTGTTTCAATTAGAATTGTGTTAGCATTAGTGGCTTTGTTTGATTTGGAGTTGCAGCAGTTAGATGTTAAGACTGCATTTCTACATGGTGATTTAGATGAGGAAATATATATGGAACAACCGGAAGGGGTTGTTCAGCATCGCAATGAGAAATTTGTCTGCAGGCTCAAGAAGTCATTATATGGCCTGAAGCAGTCGCCTCGGCAGTGGTATAAGAAGTTTGATTCTTTCATGTTGAGTCAGAAATATGTTAGAAGTGAATATGATCATTGTGTTTATTTCAAACATTTGAATAATGGCATGTTCATTATCTTAGTGTTATATGTTGATGATATGCTTTTAGCAAGCAAAAGCATTGAAGAAATCAACAGGTTGAAGACTTAGATGGCAAGGACGTTTGATATGAAAGATCTAGGAGCCACAAGACAGATTTTGGGCATGGAGATTTTCAGAGACAGGAGTAATGGTAAGCTGTGGCTATCACAACAGAAGTATGTTGAGAAAATACTTTTGAGGTTTGGTATGAACAATGTGAAGCCTGTGTCGATCCCTTTAGCTTCCCATTTTAAGCTTTCTTCGATTTTATGTCCTAATACAGATGAAGAAAAGGATTATATGTCTCGAATTCCTTATGCCAATGTAGTAGGATGTTTGATGTATGTGATGGTATGTACGCGACCAGATATTTCTCATGCAGTTGGGGTTGTCAGCAGGTACATGGCAAATCCGGGTAAAGAACACTGGTCAGCAGTGAAATGGGTGCTTCGGTACTTGAGAGGCACAAGTAGTTATTGTATTTCTTACAATAAGAGTAGTGAATATGTTTGTGGATATGTTGATTCCGATTTTGCAGGTGATTTGGATAAGAGGAGATCAACTTCAGGGTACGTCTTTACTCTTGCAGGTGGAGCTATTAGCTGGATGTCAAAGCTACAGAACATTGTTTCTTTGTCTACTACTGAAGCAGAATACATTGCTGCTTCTCATGCTTGCAAAGAGGTGGTTTGGTTGAAAGGTTTGCTTGGTGAGTTTGGTAGGTTACATGATAACATCAGGTTACTTTGTGACAGTCAAAGTGCAATACATTTGGCTAAAAATCCGGCCTATCATAGTAAGTCAAAGCATATTCCAATCAAATATCATTTTGTCAGACAGGTTATCACTGAAAGGGGAGTTTCTCTTGAAAAGGTGCATACAAAGGAGAACTGTGCAGACATGTTCACGAAACCAGTTTTGTTGGAGAAGCTACGCTTGTGTTTGGCTTCTCTTGGCTTGCAGAAAAGATAAAATAATAATAACAGGGCATCAGGCGAATTGTTGTCAAGGTGGAGATTGTTGAGATTTTCTGTTTGAACTGAAATAGGCAGAAATCTCTGTAGGTGACAACAATAGGAAATTTGTTGCTGGATTATCTCCAGGTTGTTGGGAGCAAATTAATGCATCCTAAATTTGATGTGAGAGCAGTTAGATTCTCTCTACTATATAATAGGCAACCATTCGGATGGTTTGTTAAGAGTGTGTGAGGATTTCATTGATGTAATCTCCAAATTTTGATTAATTATTCCTGATGCCTATGTTTGGTGGACGTAGCCCAGATTGGTTGGGTGAACCACGTTAATACTGTGTTATGTGCTTGCTTCTGTTGTGTGTGTTTAATTGTTAGCTGAGCACCTGATCCAACATTGATTTAAATTAAAAATTAAAAATAACTAATTACTTACTAAACACATTTTTAACTAAATGACTCTAAATCTACCTTAAATCTAATTATACATTAAGAAATTTTTACTGGTTTTAAAATAATATTTTATAGATCACTGTTTATAAATTAAAAAATTTATAAAAGCTAATGAAAAATGTATTCGGATTAAATTTAGATTTTTAAAAATAAAAAAATAAAATTTAATATAAAAATATATACGGACTTTTTAAAGAATCCATAAGTTTAACCATTAGCCTCCGATGGAGGAAATTAGACTCTCAATAGAAATATAAACTCCGTATTTATAATGCTTTTTTATAATGCTTGAATTGTAAACAATAGAAAATAAAAAAACACTCCAAAATTATAAGTGGTATTTAAATTAGTAATAGGAAAGGCTCATAAGTGGTGTGAAAATTTATACTGGGAAAGGGTCACGCTTCACACAGTTAGCATTATGCTTGGAACGGGCATGAGAGAAGGAAGGAAGCCTAGAGTTGATTTGTTTATAGCAATAAAATTGTGTGAGGGAGAAGCTAGCAGTTCAAACTAGGAAAGTTAACCAGTAAAGTAAACACAACGAGAGAAAAATAGCCACGCTAGAGGAAGAAGGACTCTTTCAAGAGGCAAAGGCAGGAGCAAAGATCAAGTGAGATGTTTCGCTTAGTGACAGTGGGGACATTATTCTTTTGAATGTCCATAAAAAGTTGGAAAACAAAAGGGGGCACATTTAGCACAATCCGAGCTAAAACCTGAACTTCCAAAGGTAGTGAAAGAATATGTCAACTCACTAGAAGAAGGAGAAGCTTTACTGTTAAAGAAAGTACTAGATGTAGATGAACTCATCCAAAGAAGAATTTTATTCACGACAACTTGAAAAGAATAAGGTAAGTGTTGTAACATGATTGTTGACAATGGTAGTACTGATAACTAGGTTTCTACGTAGACGGTGGAGAAATTGCAGTTAGAAAGGATGCCACATCCTACACCATATAGAGTCTCATGGTTGTAGAAGGGTCAGCAGATGATGGTAAGCGAGAAATGTGAGGCAAAATTCAAGATTGAAAACTACAAGGCTTAGGTTTTGTGCGACAATGTACATATGGATGTTTGCCATGTTTTTCAGAGAAAACCATGGCAATATGATTGAAGAGTAAATTATGATATATGGAGGAATACATAAATCTTTGATAAATATGGACAACAACAGATACTGTGTCCTATAAAGGCTGAAAAAAAGAGAAACAACTAGACCAAGTGTATTGTTCATGAGTGAGAAGTAATGGGTGCATTAGGAGCAACATGAAAATTCCCATGATTAACAAGTGAATACCGATGAAAAATGAAGAGCAATCGACAACAAAATTAGTCATCACAAAGGAGATTCAAAACAATTAACAACAAAATATTTTTTAAGAGGACAACATAGGGAAGAAATGGAAGATGAAGAGCAATCGACAACAAAATTAGTCATCACAAAAGAGTTTCAAAGCAATTAACAAAAAAAATTTCTTTAGAAGACCACATAAGGAAGAAATATGAAGAAGGTATTGGAGATAACAATGAACAAAGACTAGAAAATGTTCCTAGTAGGAATTGAAATTCTAGAACAACAACCCAACCAAAAGGAGAAGGGTTGGTTCCAATTCATCTTTACAACCCTGTTTTTATTGGCTGTTTGGATAAGAGGAGAGTGAACCCGTTCAATAGAAGATATCCATCAAATGATACCAACGAAGGGATTCGCAATTATGTTATGGTGATTCTAACCAACCAAGACAATTTGGTGTTGGTGGATGACGAGACTGCTTAAATGGGGAAACCACCCAAAGGGAGATCTTGGGAATCTGCTAAAATTACTATAGAGAAATAGTATAAGGGACCTCATTGGTATGATTCCATGAGCGTTTTGAAGTATGGGTGTATCATCCAGGAGCATCTTGCACTTATTTCAATCAATTTAATTTTATGTAATTCTAGAGGGAATCAAGTTTGTTTGAGTTAATAAACAGTGTGTGGTTGTAAAAACTGGCTATTAAGCCAAATGTAGCTAAGAATTATCTAGAGGTTCGAAGCTACTTTTATTTGTGAAAGTTTAATAGGTAGACATAGATTTGTTTGTTAATATTTAAAGTGAAGATCCTATTATTTCCGGATCTTGAACCAAATGTATTTGTTTCCACATTATTAATGAAAAGGACTGACTGCGAGAGAAGGGTAGGGAGAGGGCCAGTGTGCTAATTTCTTGTTTTTCAAAAAGCTCTGTATCGAATGAATAATATCTGCAATCCATTATTATTTCCTCTATAAAACTGTTTGTGCACATTTTTCTAATTAATGTTTTTTTTTTTAAGTTTACGAGGTATATCGATTGCGTTGAGTGGTTGAAAAAGGGCATAGAAGGGATAAGATGCATCTACAGGAGGCACAAAGCTGCATAAAGGAGCCACAGGAAAATAGAGGGCCAACAGATTGACTTGGCAGATACAAAAACAAGCCGGGAAGAGGCCAACACTTAGCCAAATTGAACCCTTTGGAAAAGCCTGTCTCTTTCTGGGGTTGGGATCTTCCTCAGACGGAATTACGTCACAAAAAACTAATCGGTAGGCTAGATCTATGGAACCTGGAGGTACCCTCAGAAGCCCAAGTATACATGACTCGGAAGGAGGCATTGAGCCACATCACCCCAGAAGATTCATTTAAGCCCAAATCTAAGAGACTGGGAAGACTAAAGCGTTGGGCCAACTCGGTGTTGGTGGATGTGTAAGTGGGACCTCCCAAAAGGAATAGTTGAGGGGGAGAGACCCCAACTGCGCGTTGGAGTTATAAATTATAAAGAGTAATGGGTTAGAGGTAAGGATTATCCAGAGAATATCGTATTATGCACTAAGGCTTTGCACCAGCTACGAGTGGAGCGGGTGGTGCCCACTTAGTCACTCCCTAACCTAGGATTTAACGTTGGGGGCACCCAAGCTACGTGTCAGGCTCTAACTTCCAGGAAAAGTCCACAATTATTTTAAAAGGGATTTTCATTGTTTTTTATATGGGATTTTACTTCTGAGGACTAGGTCATAACGCTTGGATCTCAGGGCTACGTAGTGAAGGGTTTTAACTTTAGAGGGTATATAATATTGGTTGAACTCGGTTGTTTTGGCTAAGTGCCTATTGTTCAAGGGAACTAATTCCTAAGAGGACGAATTTAGCAAATCTAAGGGCAAATTTGCATCAAATTGGCTATATTCTCATCAATATCTCAACACCCTCCTTAATCAACACTTGCTTGATCAATTATGAATTGAATTGTGATAGTTAGGGGGTCAACATTCATTGACAAAAACTGAGGAAAAGCCTCAACAACGTCTAGTTATACCTCAGAGCATTAGCAAGTACAATTTTATGCAAATATAAAGTAGCCATCTTGGAAAACTATAAATAACTCATATACACGAGCCTTTGAATGCCACTACCTTTCATTTAGGATTATTATGACACATAGTCGTTAGTTGTGGCGTACCATAATCAAAGAAGAAATAGTAATGGAGGCAATAAAGACCATTAACATAGATGTGGCCACCAATATATATTGTGTTATTGATTGTATATGTTTATTGTTAGATTTAAGCAAGTACATTATCCAATAGTGAGGATATACATCCCCGGAACATTAATGGATTGATGGAACAATGTATATTGGTTGCCGATATGGTAGTGTCATCCCAATTGGGCATGGTTAATTTAATATAGTTATAAAGAGAATATTATCCTACTTATCATGATTCAATTTTTTTTTTATCATGATATATATAAGATTTTATAATGTTTTGAAATAATAAATTATGAAATTATTATTTTAAGGGTGGTTCACGAACTTAGGGTGGTCACTACATCCACCCCAAAACAAGTAAGGCCTAACCCCAAGGGCATCGAGGAGATTTGACCCCGTGACCTCCCAACTGGCGAGGTACTTAGCAATGGGACCTTGACCAACTGAGCTAACCCTTGGAACTAATTCATTTACTAGCTATTAAAAGGAATAAAAATTTAAAAACAATTTAGAGTGCGGTAATTTTCTATATAATGGATTTCAAATATTTCCATAAAACTTGAATGATGGTGGGTATTAAAATAAGTCAATGTAATAGATAAAATATAAACTAAAATAGTGCCAAAACTTTCCATACTAATATAAAATATTTTTTATGAAAATGTGAATGATCATTTTTTTTATTGAACGATGGTGTTTTAGAAATAGGAATTTCATATTTGTATTTTAATTATTAATAATTATTAGATAGAAGGTAGGATCTAAATTCAAACAAATATTTTAACATATTTAATTATCAGTGATTAATACATGGATTGTATAATTTAATTTATATAGAATATCTATAGAATATTTTTAGTAGTAGTCATAAGTGGAAGGAGGTTGAGACTTATCTTAAAGATAATCATGCGTTTTATGTTTTTTTATTTTAATTAAAAATGATAAAATTAAATTAAAATAAAATATAGAAAATGATTTTGATCGTGAAATATTGGTTCATAGTATTGTAGTTAAATTCTATTTATAGGTTAAAGATCTCCATAGTTAAAAATCTTGTTGCATGTTTTTTTAAATGTATATATGAATAACTCATATATTAATTCTATCGCTGGTAAACATGATAGACATAAATTCATAATAAATATAAAAACACTTATTCCATAATACATCTCACATTGTTAAAATTTAAAAAAATCATAAAAACCAACTAAATTGTAACTTTATTTTAAATTGTCATTAATTATAAAAATAATTAATATATAAATTTTCCTATAAAAAAAAAATTGTAATCCCATTCGTGATAACATGATGAAGTTACCATTTGTATATAGACTATAAGAATGTATTCCTCAAATTACTTGCATTTTAGTTGTCAAAAAGAAAAATAAAACAAAGCATATAATGTCACCCAAAAAGAGTTGTGATGAAAGAGAAATGAGGTCGCCTATAACAACATGCATATATCAAAAAATAAAGTATCTAATCCTAAACACATCATACATGGCCTAAAATGGTTTGTTCACATTGACACAAGACAACCCTAGAGCCCACACAACAAGCTCACATAAGATATTCAAAGTAAAGAGTGAGCGACAAGACCTTAGCTTATGAGAACAAATGTTGAAACATAGAAGGTAGAAACCATGTTGAACAAGTGACAATAGGCAAACCATCTATGATGCCAAGGCACAAATGCGCTGGTAGTGGTCCCAGCATATCAATATTGCACCAAAACCCCCTCAAATGACCCCAACAGGACGACCAACGAAGTCGCACCAACAAGGCGATGGTAGTAGAGGCATAAAGCATTGACTACCAGTGCACCAGAATAAACAACACGAAAATGAGATCGACAACCCAAAAGAGGGTTCAAAGGGGATGAGGTTTCTGCCGTTGTCAAGCTTTATATCTAGTTTTTAGTTTGACATATAAGTTAAACATATATATATTTAGAAAAATATGGAACAAGATTTTTTTAGTATGGAGATTCTTAAATTCTAAATAATTTTTGCTATAATATTATTGGTCAATATGATAGATTATTAATACCACATATCCAATAAACTATAACTCATTTCATATTTTTTAATTAATCAAGTAATTAAACAAGTAAAATAAAAGTAACTACTTTAAAAATAAATCTCAACTATTGACTTGTGAATACTACTATAAATATTCTAGAATATTTTCTGAAAGTTAAATACCTACCATTCACCCCCGAATGCGGGTGGTTGAAGTTGATTTATTGCAGATGCGACGCCAGTCTGGTAGGTGGCCGAGCCACATGGTCTTCCATGCTCTCACTTGTGGGAATTTAAGGCAGGCATCTCTCACCCGACCAACACCATTAATCCGACACGTGGCTCAAGACCTTCCCTGTAATCTTAAAATCATGGTTTTGCGCCACCGACAGACCTCCATTCCACCTCTGAACTGCTCTTGCCACCCTACTGCAGCAGAGCCAAGCTCTTGCACCACAACAAGGCGGCGTTTCAGGCTTCTCAACTATGTCGACCTGGGAAATGGTATTCACTTCTCCCACTCTATTCACTACACCTTGCAATTTGATGCTTCGGCCCCTGCCTCTGTCTCTGAATTGAATCCCCCTGTCATTTACAGTGTTAACTATGTTGTCCTCGTCCAGCTCTCACTCTATAACTTGAACATTTCGGCTCACTCCTCGCTGCAGCACCCCGCTCAAAGCAATATGCTACGACTTTGTCACCACATGCGCTGCAGGCGAAGCGATAGTCACAGACGAGCCATCCGCCCCTCTCCCCCATCTCCCTCTGCATCGACTTCCTCTTCGTCCTCCCCACCCTCCACCCCGTCCACACCCCGTTTCCATGGCACTCATCGGGTTACCCGAAGTGGGAGGGGATGAGCTCGTCCATGTGTGGCTCGTTGAGTCGATGAGGCCACCCAGATGCCCAATCTAAGTGTTGCCACCCAGTGCACCCAATTTCGCTTCCTTTGCTCCATGGACAGACCTGTCATTATAGACACTGTTCCGGTGGAATTCACGGAGGAAGCTGACACGCACAATGACCCAGAACACAACCTAGTGAAGAACCTGGTTCATCCGCCCCCCAACGCTGCACAGAAGGTTCCGAGCACCAGCAATCAGCAGGAGGCCCAGAATCATTCGACCACCAGCAAACCGAAGGCTTTGGGTGGCAAGGCCACCAGCAAAGGCAAAGGAGTTTAGGATGAAGCCAGAGAGACACATGACAATACGGGTGGCAAGCAGGCAGAGGATACTGATACAGGCGAGTATAGGTGTCTGATAGTGGTGGAGAAGCCACCATCATAAGACACCTAGCACTCTCAAGCAGATAGGTCACCTGCCTAGCTCAGTTTTTTAGATGTTTGTTTTTTACTGTTGTTTATTTCAAAATATTTGGACAATTTGAAAATTCACCATGACAGTTAATGCCGAGTTTTGGAGCCATAACCACTGTGCGGGCAGCTGGTTTTTTTCTCGTCTTCGGACTGGTTTCCTCTCCCGGGGCAGTCTCGCTTTAATTTTGATGTTTAAACTAGTTATTTGGTTGTTCTAGACCCACAGAAGTCAAGACCTCATTGTAAATTATGTTTCATTGATAAATTAATATATATATATATATATATATAATAAACTAACTAAATAATTATTAAAATAAAATAAATTATATAATTAAATTAAAACTACTCACAATATCTCAATTTAACCTTTTCAAATATTTGTGTAAAATTCAATGAATTCCAAAAATATTAAGTGTGTTTATTGTTTCAAAAATATTTATAGGACTTCTCTTTCGGTTTTCTGATTTAGGTATTACGACGAGAAGCCAATGTTCATTTCTGGCCAAGTTACCTAAGTATCCTTGAATTATAGGTTACTTTTTATTATCCGATTTTATATTTTATAACCAAAAAAATAACGTAGGTAAATAATTGTGAAATGGAATGGAATGCATATTAATATAGTAGTTAGTGAAATGGAATGGAATACATATTTAATATAGTAGTTAGTTATTTAAATAGAATTGACTTTTTTTTAAAGCATATTTTGTTTACCGATTAATAATATTTCTTCAACTTCATTTTCTGAACTAATGGGTTATTATTTTTTTATTATTTTCCTGAACAGAATACCAGTAGATGATTAGTATCAATCACAAATCGACCTCCCAGGTACGAGGGAGCATGAAGCGTTGCAATTTAATTGAAATTAATTTGAATCATAACGGAATTGAATCGCCCAGGCAGCATGCGCGGACGGAAATGAATCGCCGAGGAAGCATGCCCCGACGGAATTGAATGGTGCCCGTCGCAGCTGTTTCACGTTACCTTTGTCAATAGCGTTCCCCATAGATATTCCTCTTCTTTTCTCTACGTATTCAGCTTATACAAACACCTGCTATTGTTGTTTCTTCAGGTATTTAAACAATGGCTCTTATTAAGGCGGATTTCAACGTGGAGACATTAATGGAATTTTCAGTACAATGAAAATTATTGAGTATGGTGGATAGTTGTTTATTTCATGTTGGAAGAATTACAGCATTTCTATGAAATCTGTAATTTCTGTTCTGAAGATCCTAGTTACTGATTTAAAATGTTCATCAACACTTGCGGGTTTTGGTGTAACGGAAAACCTCTTCATGACATCAAAGTGAGGTTTGAAGTACCATAAAAAGGTTTTCCATTACATTAAAACCTATAAGTGTTGGTAAACATTCCAACCCAGTAACTAAGATTTCAAGAGTAGAAATTACAGAATCCATAAAAAAAAATGAGATAATTCTTCACACACTTCCCAGAAGAATCTTTTTGACTCAAGGAATGCCCAGGTAATATTCCCCCGAGACGACAGATGGCTGACAAAAAACATAAATTATCAAAAATGTAAATATCAACGAGAAGAACAAGCAGTTTAGCGCTGGATCTAAAGGCTCTGGCGTTTGAACGAGAGATCTTTGCTCGACTACCAACCAACCGCGTCGAGATGGATTTTATCTTCCGTCCAACAGGCTTTCACGTGCTAAAAAGACTCCCAACTCTGCTCGGAATCAGTGGACGCGTTGTAGGATGGACCAGATAACGACCCTCAAAGTCATCCATTAAATTTACGTAGTTGGTGTCACTTGATCCATTCTGAAGGTAAAGGTGAAAAAATCTTGAGAACACAAATTGGGTAGCGAAATTATTTTTTGAAATCATAAATTTAATAATAATAGTGCGGTAGAATATTAGGTAAAATGGTGTTTTCCGTTGTTTTATGTATTTCCTCTATTAGTTGGGATGGATGCGCCCTCTCTTCTAAAGGAATTCAGTAGAAAAATGATGAATATGAGCCCTGAATTCGCACTCGTCGTTGTCAAAATCACCTTCCAGAGTGACGTGAGAAACATATTATGCAATATAAAGACCCAATGTAGTATCATCCGGACTAAAAAGGAGACAGTGGTTCCATTGAGCACGCCATATTACATGCAGTGCAACCGTGGAGGAGAGTAGAATTCAGTGCACATACTTGATACAGATGGCCATCTTCCGCAGCTAACTTCATCGGCTATGTAATGTTGTTTACAAGCTCCTTGCAGGGTCCTGAATATATAGATCAGATGCAGGGGCCTGAATATATAGATCAGATTAATGAGGATAGTGGTTAGTTTTGGATGGCTTGTCTAATCTGTCAATTATCTGTTGTATTTCTCTTTTAATAAGGTACAAGCAACCCATCGTGTGGTGCAAGGAGAGACACCTTTGTATTGTGAATCTTTTTGTAGTGTATTATGAATATGTTTGCAGTTATAACTTTCTATAGGGATGTTAAAAAAAAATATATATATGCTTGGTGAGTTCTTTTCCATGGTGGTCCTTCAGTTGTAGTCTTTTCGCTGTATTTGTTATTATAACATCTATCTCATCTTCTAATATACATGTGTGGGAAAGTTGGCTTCAAGAATAGAGAAGAAATCTCCCATGTTTTGTGGGGTTGTAAGCGATATCCTTCCTTATTTTGTAAGGTTATTATTTTTACAAATTTATTATGGCTTAGCCCTTTAGTTTGGGTATAAACGATATTTGCTTTCTTGTTTGATCTCTCAATTGAGTTCAGCTCACATCATGGGTTTTATTGAAAAGCTTTATCTCTCAATTTTTTTTCTTAGTTTACCTGATTTTCCTCAGATTTTACGTCACAATGTTCGTGGATACCAATTCACAATATGAATTCTAGGAGCATTGATGGTTGACCTACTTATTGTAGTGTGAAAAGGATTGAGCACTCAAATTTAGGCTTGTCCTCAATCTCTTAGATCTCCCCATTCTCTTATCTTTTTCAGGTAATAGACTCATTTGTATATGCTTCAATTTATTTATATATTATTCCAATGTAATTATACATTATATGAAGTAGTAGTTATAACTTAGGATTAATTCACATGAAATTTGATTTCCCCCCTGAAATTTGGTTATTGCATTTCATTTATGTACGATGGGGATTAATGTGCGTAAAATTCTCACATACCTTAGGTTTGAAGCTCTTTTTGGGCCACTAAAGAACGAATGTTGCTATTATATCTTCTTGAGAGGTATGTGTCTTTTTATTTCACATTGAACTTATGTCTATCACCTCGATATGCCTTAAGATATGTTTATGCAAAAATATCAAGCTTATTATGTGTTATTGAGCACATTAGAGGCCACAATGATGGCATGAAACCTTTTTAAGGTTTTCATAATTGAAGTTGATTTTCCAATTTAGTTTCCATAAAATGATCAAATTTATTAGATAGCCCGTTAGAATTATCATGTCTCTTTTTAGGTTGTTAGATTGGCAAGATACTAGTTGATGTTGGTGGGTTAGTTTACTCATAAAAAGGTTGAGGTGCTACCTATTTTCCACATGTGAAATGGTGTCTATTCTTAAATATATATTTTTAAGTCTTTATATCATTAAATAATTGATCCATCAAAGAAATTAATTACGTTGGAATTTCCTACAATTGTAATTCTGTTTCTTTCGAGCTGAGCATTTAAGGGTTTATTCCTTGTGGTGATTTATTTAAGGGTTTATTCCTTGTGGTGATTTATTTAAAATACCAAAAGGTAGAGAATCAGTATTTAAATCGCATTTTAATGACATGGGATTGTCCATGAACGAGAACCTTCAATATATTGAATGGTATTAATTACTAAAGAATTGTCCCAAACTCTAACTCTGTTTTCCTTTGAGCCGAACATTTAAGTGTTTATTTCTTATAATTTTTTTTATGTAGAATATAAAAGGTGAGATAATCCTTATTCACAAATAAAGAAAGTATCTATATATATTTTTAATAGGATAAAAAATAATCAAACATTAAATTGGCATATGAAATTTTTTGTTCTAGGATAATGGGATAATTGATGGTGTATGAGATATTTTGTTTTTGCAATAAGGGATTAAAAAAACCAAGGGGAATAACAAACCAAAGGGATTAATATTAATCCCTAAGGTTTAATATTATTCTCTAGGGTTTATAATTCCTTGGGATTTTAGTATTAAACCTAAGAGATTATAAACATGAATGAATAATATTAAAACCCAATGAATTAATATTATAAACCCAAGGTATATAAACCCTAAGATAAATGCTATAAACTCTTAAATAAAGATGGTCAATCATGGTTGACCATGATTATAAACCCAATGGATATTAAATGTTGGATTAATATTGTAAATCCTATGAATAACATTATACCTAAGGAATATGAACCCTTAGATTACTAAACCCATGAGGATAATAAACCCAAGGGGTTAATACTAAAACCCCAAGGTATTATAAATCCAAGGGAATATTATTAAAACCAAGGGACTAATATTATAAATCTAAAGTATATAAACCCTTGCTTAACCATGTTTTATATTGAACCTAAGAGATTAATATTATAAACCATATGAATAATATTATACCCTAGGAATATGAAACCTTAGATTAATATACCCAAGGGTTGAGATTATAAACTATATGAATAATATTATACCCTAGGAATATAAACCCCAATGTATTATAAACCCAAGGGAAAACCATGGTTAAACTGTGTATTGCGACAAAGATTGTCTCAATATGTAAATCAATCATGGTCAACCATGTTTATTTTAATGTTTATAATATTTACCATAGAGTTTATATAACTTAGTTTATAATATTTATCTAAGGGTTTATCATAAGATTTTTGGAGTATGAAAACCAATCATGGTCAACCATGGTTAACAATGGTTCAATGTCACATTGTGACAAAGATTGTCTCAATATAAAAATCTATTATGCTCAACCATGGCCGCATGTCTCATTGTGACAAAGATTATTTCGACATTAAATTAAATCATGGTCAACTATAATCAACCATGGTTAACCATGGTCCAATGTCGCATTGTGACAAAGATTGTCTCAATATGGAAATCAACCATGGTCAACCATGTTCGAACGTCACATTTTGAGAAGGATTGTATCAATATGGAGTTCAACGATGGTAAACCATGCCCAATCATGGTCAAACATGGTTAATGACCATGGTCACATTGTCACAAAGATTGTCTCTTGGTCCAATGTTACATTGTGACAGCCATGGTCTTCTATTGTAAACCATGGTCAATCATTGCATTGTGACAAAGATTGTTACAATAGAACAATCTATTGTACTCAACCATGATCAATCATTGTTCTACATTGTGACAAAATTTGTCTCAATATGAAAATAACACATGGTCAACGACAAACCAACTTCGCATTGTGACAAACATTGTGGAAATATGAAAATCAGTTGTGGTCAACCATGGTCTAATGTCACACTATGAAAAAGATTATCTCAATATGAAAATTGACCATGGTAACCATTCTTAACCATCATCAAACATGGTCAATCATGGTCAACTATGGTCCAATGTAACAATGTGACAAATATTGTCTCAATATGAGCATCAACCATGGTCAACCGCAGTCGAACGTTGCATTACCAAAAAGATTGTCTCAATATGAAAATTAACCATGGTAAACCATACTCAACCATGCTTATTTTAGGGTTTATAATACTTACCTTAGGGTTTATACCTTAGGCTTTATACCTTGGGTTTATAATATTAATTCCTTTGGTTTTATATATTCCCTTTGGTTTAAAATATCAATCCTTTGGGTTTATTAATCCAAGGGTTCATATTCCTAGGTTATAATATTCTTCATAGGATTTATAATATAAATCGTTGGGTTTATAATCATGGTCAAATATGGTCCAATGTCACATTGTAACAAATATTTTCTCAATATGAAAATCAACCATGCTCCAATGTCACATTGTGACAAATATTGTCTTGATATTAAAATCAATCATGGTTAACCATGGTTCAATGCCACCTTGTGACAAGAATTTTCTCAATATGGAAATCAACCGTCATAAACCTTGTTTGTTTTAGGGTTTTTAATATTTATATTATTCATTATATACCTTGGGTTTATAACTTTTATCCCTTGAATTCATTATCACCTTGAGTTTATAATATCAATCCCTTGGGTTTATTAATCTAAGGGTTCATATTCTTAGGGAAAGTATTATTCCCTTAGGTTTATAGTCCCTTGGGGTTTTAGTATTCATCCATAGGGTTTATTATTCCCTTCGGTTTATAATATCAAGCATGGTCAATCATGGTCAACCATGGTCCAATGTCTCATTGTCATAAAGATTGTCTCAATTTGAAAATTAATCATTGTCTCAACTATGGTCTAACGTCGCATTATGACAAAGATTGTCGACATGATATGATAATCATGTTCAACCATGGTCAACCATGGTCAATCATGGTCAACCTTGGTCAACCATGGTCCAATGTTGCATTGTGACAAAGATTCTCTCAATATGAAAAACAATCATTGTCTCAACTATGGTCCAACGTCACATTATGACAAAGATTGTCTCAATATGATAATCATGGTCAAGCATAGTCAATCATGATCAAGCTTGGTTAACCATGGTCTAACATCACATTGTAACAAATATTGTCTCAATGTGAAAATTAATCGTTGTCTCAACCATGGATCAATGTCGCATTATGACAAATATTTTCTCGATATGATAATCTTGGTCAACCTTGGTCAACCAGGGCCATCCGTGGTCAATCATGGTCAACCATGGTCAAGCATTGCATTGTGATAACAATTTTCTTGATATGAAAATCAAACATGGTTAAGCATGGTCAACCATGATCCAACATGAGATTGTAAGAAGGACTGTCTCAATATGAAAATAAACATGATCAACCATAGTCAACCATGTGTAGATTAATGCTTATAATATTTATCTTAGGGTTTATATACCTTGGGTTTATAATATTAGTCCCTTGGGTTTAATATTATTCAACCTTGGTCAACCATGGTTAACCGTATTTTATAAAATCAGTCGTGGTCAATAATTGTTAATCATGGTTAACCATGCTTAATCATGGTCAACCATGCTTAATCATCGTCAACCATGCTCAATCATGGTCAACCTTGGTCAAACGTCACATTGTGACAAGAATTGTCTTGATATGGAAATCAACCATGTTTATTATAGGGTTTATGATATTTATATTATTGTTTATATACCTTCGGTTTATATTTTTTATCCCTTCGTTTTATTACCCCCTTTGGTTTATAATATCAATTCATTGAGTTTATTCATATAAGGGTTCATATTCCTAGGGTTTATGGTTATTCCCTTAGATTTATAGTCCCTTGGGTTTATAATATCAATCATGGTCAACCATGGGCATCAAGGTCAACCATGGCCCATCGTCGTATTGTGACAAAGATTGTCACATTACGAAAATCAATCATTGTCTCAACTATGGTCCAATGTCACATTATGACAAAGATTGCCCCAATATGATAATCATGGTAAACCATGGCCAATCATGATCACCCTTCGTCAATTATGGTCCAACACCACATTGTGACAAATATTATCTCAATATGAAAATTAATCATTGCCTCAACCATGGTCCAACATCGTATCATGAAAAATATTGTCTCAATATGATAATCATGGTCAATCATGTTTGACCATGGTCCAACGTTGCATTGTGACAAATTTGTCTTGGTATGAAAATCAACCATGGTTAAGCAAGATCAACCATGGTCCAACGTCAAATTGTAACAAGGATTGTATCAATATGAAAATTAACCTTGATATAGTCAACAATGTTTATATTAGTGTATATAATATTTATCTTAGTGTTTATATACCTTAGGTTTATAATTTTAGTCCCTTGGGTTTAATATTATTCAATCTTGGTAAACCATGTTTTATAAAATCATTCGTAATCATCGTCAACTTTGGTCCAATGTCACATTGTGACAAAGATTGTTTCAATATGGAAATCAATCATTGTCTCAACTATGGTCCAACATTGTATTATGGCAAATATTGTCTCAATATGATAATCATGGTTAGTCATGGTCAACCATGGTCAACCATGGACATCCATGGTGAATCATTGTCAACCATGGTCAAACATCACATTGTGACAAAGATTGTCTTGATATGAAAATCATCCATGGTTCAATATGGTCAACCATGGTCCAACATTATATTGTAACAAGGATTGTCTCAATATGGAAGTCAACCATGGTTAACCATAGTCCATGTTTATTTCAGGTTTTATAGTATTTATCTTAGGGTTTATATACCTTGGGTTTATAATTTTTATCACTTGGGTTTATAATATCAATCCCTTGGGTTTGTTAATCTAAGTATTCATATTTCTAGGGTTTAATATCATTTTCTTAGGTTTATAATCCTTTGGCTTTATAATACCAATGATGGTCAACCATGGTCAACCATGGTCCAATGCCACATTGTGACAAAGATTGTCTCTATTTTAAAATCGATCATGGTCCACCATTTTTAGCCATGGTCCAATGTCCAATTGTGATAAGGATAATGTCAATATGAAAATCAACCATGGTCAACCATGTTTATTTTTGTGTTTATTATATTTATCTAAAGGTTTATATACCTTGGGTCTATAATATTAGTCCATTGGGTTTAGCCAATAATGGTCAACCTTGGTCAACCATGGTCATCCATGGTCAATCATGGTTAACCATTGTCGAACAACACATTTTGACAAAGATTGTCTTGATATGAAAATTAACCATGGTTAAACATGATCAATATAAATATCTTCCATGGTCAACCATGTTTATTTTACTGTATAATATTCATCTTAGGGTTTATATACCTTGGCTTTATATCTTAGTCTCTTGGATTTAATATTATTCCCTCGGGTTCATAATCCCTCGGTGTTCTAGTATTAATTGTTTTGGTTTATTATTCCCTTGGGTTTGTAATATCAATCCCTTGGGTTTATAATATCAATACCTTGGGTTTATAATACTAATCGTGTTCAACCATGGTCAATCATAGCCAACAATGCTCAATCATGTTCAACCATGGACAACCATGGTTTAATGTCGCTTTGTGCCAAATATTGTCTCAATATAATAAGTGAACTATGGTCCAACGTTGCATTGTGAAAAATATTATCTTGATATCAAAATCAATGATGGTCAATCATGGTCATCCATGCTCCAAATTTCAATTGTTACAAGGATTTTCTTAATATGGAAATCAACCATGGTCAACCATCGTCAACCATGTTTATTTTAGCGTTTATAATATTTATCTTAGGGTTTATATATCTTGGATTTATAATATCAATCATGGTGAACCGTAGTCAATGATGGTCAACCATGGTTCAATATTCTCTTGATTTGAAAACCAATAATGGTCAACCATCAGTAACCATGGTCCAATGTCACATTGTGACAAGGATTGTCTCAATATGAAAATAAAACATGGTGAACCATGTTTATTTTAGCGTTTATAACATTTATCTCAAGGCTTATATACCTTGGGTTTATAATATTATTCCCATGGGTTTCATATTATTCAACCATGGTCAACCATGGTCCAACATCGCACTGTGACAATGATTTCGTCAATATGAAAATCAACCATGGTCAACTATGTTTACTTTAATGTCTATAATATTTGTATTAGTCCCTTAAGTTTAGTCAATCATGGTCAACCTTGGTCAACCATAGTCAACCATAGTCAACCATGTTCTATAAAATAAAACATGGTCATCCATGGACAATCATGGTCAACCATGGTCGAACGCCACATTGGGATGAAGATTATCTTGATATGAAAATTGTAACGAACCTCCTAACTAATACCCCAAAAAAAAATTCTCTTCCCTCACCATCGTTATAAAGTATTATATGAAAGCGTGGTCTATATGGTTTAAAGTTCCTTTCCTTAACCCTCATATATAATTTCATAGGCAATCATGTTATGTATTGTTTATAATGGTTGATGTTCAATATATTTCCTATTTAGTGATTTAATGGAGCCCTTGGGTATTACTTTTTATATATACATTTCTAAAACTATACTAGCCCATAGTCGACCCCACTAACTCCCTAGCTACCCTCACCCCCTCTCTGCCATACTCAGTGTGTCTGCCCCCTCCTTATCCATTAGTGCTCTTCTTAGGTGGCACATGGGTCCATTCCCTCCCTTGGGTGAGATGGCACACATGTCCTTCCCTTCCACTAGCTGGCTTGGGTCAGCGACACTTGGTACCTAGCTTATGTTCAATTGGGAAACCTGCCAGTGCTATACAACTACATTCATGAACCTGTTATTGGGGCACAGATCTTGAGGTTTAGGGTTTCAAGGTGGTATCAATGATATAGATCCACTCCTTTCTCATCTATGACCCATATTTCTCGGGCCTAACCCTAGCCATATTTAGTTTCCCTCCTCTGTCATTTTTACCATTCTCTATCTTTCTCGAGGCTGGGAAAGAGCGAGGTATGAGCCATTTGTTTGAAGGTCTACTTCCTTGAGGAGGATTACGGTCCTTCCGTTGTAGGAGTTCCCTTCACTTCTACTGCCAAGGCTCGATGCTCCCAGACAGTTCTACTCTACTACCACTTTATGGAAGGCTTCCAAACCACAATGAAACTGCATATCGTCCTGGCTCCGACATTCATATGAATTTAGTAGTTTTTTTTTCTTCTTTCATTCTCTGTCTATGTGTTCCCACCTTTTTTTTTTCCAAAGAAAAAAAAATTAGTAACTTTTTATTAAAGAAATAATGAAAAGTTACACTATCAGATGCAAAGAAGCATATAGAAAATCTGCCACATGGGCTCGAGTGCTGATGCACCCTACTCAGCGTTAGAATACTAACGCGAACAGAGAGAAAGAGAAGAGAAGTGAAAAAGAGAGAAAAGAGGGAAAAAATCTCCAGCAGAACTACTTCAAGATTTTTGCCCCTTTTTCTTTTCGACCTTGCGCCACTCACCCAGAGTAGGCTCAGTCGAAACAATGACTAACTGAGTTGATTCGTTCGGCTACCCTGATTCTTTGTCTGTGTCTGATGAATCTGAGTGGTGGTGCCGTTTGTTGCCCCCCATGCTTTGATCCACGCTTATCATCTCTGCTTTGTCTTACTGGGTCTCTGCCTGATTTGTATGTGGCTGTGGATCCTTGTTGACTGCCATATTTTCCTTATGTTTTTCTATTTTAGCTTCCTCTATGGAGGTATCATCCTCTTCTGTTTCTGTTTTTTCCTCTTCTGTTACTGAAGGGGCTTTCTTTTGAGCTGTTCTGCTCTTTAAGACTTCATCTAAATTCTGCCATCCTCTGGGCTTCCTTTGTTGTGGCTTACTCTTGTTGGGACATGCTTTGAGCAAATGTCCTGTTTGTTGACATCCCCTGCACCTGAAAGCTGTGTTCTCATAGTCCAAAGGTTGTTTCCACTGATTTTTGTTAAAATTTAGGATGATGCTTTCAGGTAGACCTTGGCTGAGATCTACCTCAACGCATATCCTAGCAAAAGTAAAAATTCCTTTTAAGTGTCTATCTGTATCAATCTTTAACATTCTTCCAAGTGCATTCCCTATAGCTGATAAGGTCTTGAAATGCCAAAAGTGTAAAGGTAGATTATGCAACCTTACCCATACTGGCATCCTTGAAACCACCATAGTGTTGGCGTCAAAATCTGGAAACCATGGGGTGACAAATAATCTCGTACTGCCCCAAAACCATGGTCCTTCATTGAGAATTTTTTCCTTTTCTTCTTCTTCAAGGAATATTACTATGAAGAAGCCCTTCGAACAGAGGTGGATCTGGCAGTTTTTTGTCGAGGCCGTGTGAATCTATTGATACAGAGCCTCAGTTTTAGGCCAGAACCCGTTAAATCTACAAATAACAACTTTTTTTTCCAGATCT
>APFE031241082.1:31537-74391 GCA_000404065.3 Pinus taeda | reverse complement strand
TATTTGAGCTTAAGAGGAGAGATCACATACCTTTTTGGCTTCATTGGGGAGTGAGTGAAGCTTGTCAAAGTAGAGGAGACTTCTTGTTGGACCCTGGGAGGAGCTTGTACAGTGTCAGGGCAAAGGTTGTAAAGTTCTTCTTCTTTTGAATTAAAACAATCAGGCTCATTTTTCTCAACAAGTATCTCATGTTATTTGTTTCATGGACTCCTTGACTTTCATGTTAAATATGTTTTATAATATTGGTTTTTCAAGTGCTATTTAATCGTTTTCCTTGTTTGTGTTTGTAGGTTCGCGACAAAGGAACTCATTTGGATCAAAGAAGTGAGGGCATCCCCAAACTTGCGTTAGATATAATGTAGGCCTTAAACACACTTGTTTGCCATTATTTATAAAAGCACATTTAGAGAAAGATAGTGCCTGGTTGGTTTTTTTGTCATTAGGTCTTCATTAGATTCTAGGAAGGTCTATCTTGTCCGCAAGATCGACTCATTCCGCGTGACAAAATGGCGACTCCGCTGGGGATTTGATTGTTTTCCTCGTTTTTCTTTGAATTGAGAAACTTTCCTTTTTGTTTCTGTTTTTGGCTTTTTGTGTGTGGCTTTGGGTAGACTTAGTGGAATTAGCTTTCCTTTTTATTTTTCATTAATTTGGTCGAAGTCCGCAGTCTACACGTGTATCACAGTGCATACCTATACGCACTTTGACTTTGTGCACAGAGCGTACCCGCACCTGGGTAAGCTCTGCACCTGCATACCCTGCTCAATTTTTGAAAATTTTGACTTTTACTCTTTAAGTTAGTTTTATTTTGTTTTTCTAGTGGTTATCCTCTGCCCATACCTGCATGTGACTGGTTGAAATCTTTCCTTGGTTTAATTTCATTAGCATTAGGGTTTTAGGTGAAATTCCTAGGAGTTTTGCTTGTTGGGTTTGTTTTCGATTTGGTTGTGTAGTGACTCTGAGCTTAGAGGCTGTAGGGACTTCAGATCACCTTAGTGTCTACCAGTCTTCTTAAGAGTCTGACCATTTATGAAATCTCCCCTTGTTGAGGAATACACTTTGAGTTTTCTCTTTACAAAACTTCGAAAGATTGTGATTGAAAGTTTGGATTTTCAATTTCAAAAGGAAAACAAAATTGGTTGTTCTTGACTTATTTGTGATTCTGGACAAATTGGTCCTTGGTTTGCTTGTAACCAAGTAAAACATCCTCAAAAGACATTTTGTAAGATTTTACTTCAAATAGGTTTTCTTAGTTTGTAGATCTTAAGATTGCTTTATCCAATAGTTTTATCAAAGAATTGCTTTAGTTATAGTTTTAAATGTTTTTTAAAAAAAATGAAAGGTCTCTTTTGAAAAAGTTTGTTCTTAGTAGCATTTGAGTTTTCGAATGAAAAAAGAAATTCTTGTAGAAATAATTAGTTGTCTCGTTTTTGAGTGCAGTGAAACGAATACTCTTCTTTTGATTTGATCGTTAAGAAAGATTTGTATTTTCAAGTATTTTCATCTTCCAACTCTTTCCTAGCTAGAACTTCATTGAAGAGAAAAGATTATTTAATCATCTTAAGTGCATTTTGTAGTGATTTTGAGTCGAGTCTTTACACCACAACTTTCATCTCCATCACCTTTTGACTTAATCAAAAACCACTAAAAATCACACTTAAAATAAAATCAATCTAGCAAATTTTTTGTTTCTAGGGCTCTGATACACCAACATAGCTTAGGCTAGTATCTTGGAATAGGGAGTAATTAACTCTCCAAGATAGTAAAACAAACAAGTAGCTTTATCTTGCGGTAGGAGAGATCCAATTGTTGCATATATGCTCTGGGAAAGCTCCTCTTAAGGGAGAAGCACGAGATCGTGTCCGAACCAGTGTGGGAATCAATCCGTCCTCATTGGGAACGATGCCAGATATTCATGTATTACAAAAGTTAAACCTCGGATTAACCATTGTCGAGGAGCCTGGGGTCACTTGTTGGTAAACCTCGGTTTATTTCGAGGAGCCTTCAAGGGGATTGAGCTTGCTACTCTGCCCTTGCGTGCGTATCGGATCATAGACTATTCCCCCAGGTATATTTGTTTCTTGCTAGTGCTTGATTTTGGTGCCCCTGGGCACACCCAAGCTATCAACATGTCTAGTGACTCCTGCCAACCTGTTGGCCCTCTAAAATTAGCATCTCACCATGACGGGATAGTCCAGTCAAGAAATAGATGTCAGTAGCATCAAATTTAATGTCTTTCCCCCGGATGATAAACTTTCCATCTGTTGGGTTCCAAGCATGGATCAACAGCTCTAACAAGTCAAGTTGGGCCCAAAGGTGCAGGAAGAAGGAAGAATTTTAGTAATCCACATGCAAGAAAAGCCCTTTAGCACCCAGCATCGTTGAAAGCTTGTTCGTCGTGATCATTGTGAGTTCTTTCTTGCCATACAAATGCCATATTGCCCTACGTGGAAGGAGAAATGAATTAGAACTCTGTTCATAAGCTTAAATCCATGAATTATAAAAATTTTGAACTTTATAGCGTCATCCTGGCTATTTTTAAAATAGCGCCGATGGCTTGGAGACAATAGTTCATTTTTCTTGAGATCGTTGCGAGAGTAAATCTATATCTCACGATGATTGCGGAAGTGGTACGTGTTATCACACTCGGTCATCGCTAACCCGAGCAGCTTTCTTGCGACGACTGAGAGGCAGACTTGAATTTAAAAATCCATCTAAAACCACCTATCTGATGTCAAATTGCATAAAAAAACCACTAAACTACAATGCAAGGAAGAATCTACTTGGAGAAGGTTCGAAGCGAAACCATGGACTAGTGATGCCAAAATCAACCTCGGAATTTTGCTCAGGTTGGTACTCGAAAACACCAAAGGTAAAAATGCAAAGTGTAAATGGTAAAATACAGTTACCACACCCCTTTTTGAAGTGTTTTTGGGAACAAAAATCAAAAATTACAATTTAGGGTGTGGGTTTTTTCATTGAATTTTTAATTAGGGTTTTGGGGTTTTTTATATTATTTCCACATATGTAATCGATTTTTGTCAAATAGACATTATGGTGTGATGTTTTGTGCAGGAATAATGATGGATGGATTTGTTGGAAATAATATTGAGAGGGGGGCTGAATCAGTATTATCCGGTCAATTATTTTTCAATTCATAGACAGATTCATATACGCTACTTAGGTTAGTGAAACCAACATATATACGCAACTTCAGTTCTTATAATTTAATTATTCTGTAGATGCTAATGTCAGAATCATATAAACATTAACCAAGGATAGAAAAATAATGCAGACAGTCACAAGAACACAAGATATAAGGTGGAAACCCAATGTGGGTGAAAACCACCTACTGCAATTTTTCTCTATCTTCTTTCAATTAGAAACTTCTTTTTACAATGATTCTATACTGGTGCAGTCTTATGCCAGTATGCAGGCTGCAACCTGCAGAAGGCTACAACCTTCTATCATTCTCTAGCTTCTCCTGGAAGGGAGCTACAACCCCCTTAGCTCTTATACTAGCTGAGGTACTAGTACGTAGGTGCTGACCTACAGAAGGCCACAACCTTCTCTTTTCTTCCAGGGACCACGTTTCATAAATTTTTCAGACTAGATCCATGAATATCATCAATCAAACATCAAGTGTATCTGCATCAATCAATCTCCTTTGTACAAACCAAAATAGAATTAACCAAACACTTCTCAGAATGTTGTAACCAGAAAACAGTAATAGTAACCAGACACCAATTCTGAACCCAGAACACTACAATAATAAACAGAAGCAGCTAAAGCATATTTCATGAGATGTACACTACTTCAAAATGAGAAAGCTACGTACATACGCATTTGTCTCAAGACTAACTAGCATATACGCTATTTTTTCTCACTGAACCTGCGTGTATACGCGCATCTAATGTGCCGAACCTACGTACAGATCTATAAAAGATAATTGACCACTTTTCACTTAATCAGACATCAGTTATACCCAGATTATCAAATTTATAGATCTAATCATGCGCCAATTATAACAAATCAAGAATCACACAATGATACTACTATTCAAGCCTTAAAATCTTGATCCATCAATAGAACTTATCCATCTTTTAGCGCTCAGGTTCCTCCTTGGTTCAGGTCTAGCAATGCAATATAAACCAATCACCAGTTTTCCAGATCTTGCTCCTCTTAAGATATTCAACACTTTAGTCAATGCACATGCCAAATGATCTCCTTCCATTTTATAGTCTTAGGCCTTACTCAAACCATGGTCCAAAACCATTGAGAATCAATACTAGGGACACGATACTTGGGTTCAACACTTTGGATGCAATACCAAGGACCAAAACCATAGGTTCAAATATGTCGGACTAAATACCATGGACCAAACATAAATTTCCCACATGTACATGCTTTTCTTTGCATGAAAGTGCGTGCATATGTATACGTGCCTTTTGATTGGTGATCCCATGTGTATACGCGACTTTGCTAAGAGGAACCTGCGTATGCCTTATTTTCTTTCATTCTGAGTGCCTGAGCTGTGATTTTCCATTTGAGTGAGTTGCCATCAAGGACAACACCTGTGCCATAGAGCCAAAACTGTGTCATAATGTGAACAATCTCCGCTTTTGGACTTGATGGCAACCCCAAGTCACTCAAAATAATCCTCCCCCTTTGACATCAAGGGCAAAGGGTTATGCTCCCCTGAGTACATACTGAATTCTCTGTTCTCTGTAGGCAAGGTCTGCAAGAAGATGTTCTTCAAAAGAAACATGACTTTATACATCATAAATGACCTTCCTATCACTACAAACTCATACATACATCCATCTCCCAACCAAGTGGGAATATACCAATATTGACTCTTCCACCCAACCAAGTGGGGATACACCAAGAATTTACACATGATAAAACAAGTGCATTACTTCATCCATCCCAGGCATAGTGGGGAAACCAAGATAGGCCGTTACATGACCTTGATAAGAAAAGAAATACATGACATAGAGACGAAATATCTACAACAAGACTATGATAGTTATCAACAACTATCATCAACAGCATCTGTCAATCATCATTTAGACCAGCAACCATGTTCTCCCTCTACAGTTATTCCACCTGAAACAAAAACAACTGTGAATCTAAACCAAGATCTTCTAAGATAATGCCAACAATGCATTATTAGCAGAATATATGCTCCCCTTGAACCTGTTCCAGATGGTCTCTGTTAGACTCATATCAGACTCTTTTCATCCTGAGTCTGGCCCACTGTTGGTCTTCAAACCAACATGTACGTCACTCTATCTTCATAAACCAGCATATGTACGTGGATCCTCCTCATGAAACTCGTGTAAAACCATTTTTATTTTGAAACAGACAAGATTCAACAGCAAGATGATGCATCAACTACCCCTAGCTTCTGTCTGAGGTATTCATATGTCTCCCTGGGCAGTGGTTTGGTGAGTATATCAACAACTTGTTCCTTAGAGGGAACATACTCAAATTTGACCTTTTGTTCAAGCACTTGTTCCCGGAGAAAATGGTACTTGATAGGCATGTGCTTAGTCTTTGAATGCATGATAGGATTCTTTGAAATACTGATTGCACTTGTATTATCACAGAAGATGGAGATAGGTGGAGTACAAGTGATTTGAAAATCTTGCAAAGTTTTCATCATCCAAAGGGGTTGTGTGTAGCAAGATGCAGCAGCCACATCTTTAGCTTCAGCTGTAGATAAATTAATTGAACTTTGTTTCTTGCTGAACCAAGATACTAATCTGGAACACATAAAGAATGCACCATCACTAGTGCTTTTTCTGTCATCCACGCTTCCTGCCCAATCTGCATCTGTATATGCATGAAGTGTGAGATCTACATCCCTAGGATACCATAAGCCATAGTTTTGTGTTCCTTGAAGATATTTGAAAATCCTCTTAACTGCCTGAAGGCATGCTTCCTTTGGATTTGCTTGAAACCTTCCAACTATTCCCACTGCATGCATGATGTCTGGCCGAGTACCTGTTAGGTAGAGAAGACTACCAATCATGTATCTATAGGTTGGTTGATGTACTGCTACTGATTCATCATTAGCACTGAGACTGCATAGGGGTACATACCGGTTTCGAATATTCCATGCCATATTTCTTCAAGATCTGCTTTAAGTACTTGGTTTGTGATAAAAATATACCGTCTTTATTTTGTTGGATTTGTAACCCAAGGAAATAAGTCAGCTCACCAAGCAAGGACATTTCAAATTCTTTCTGCATCACCAAAGCAAAGTTTTGACTCATGGATTCTTCATTGCTACCAAAGATGATATCATCAACATACACAACAAGAATTAGCAATTTATCATTATAAATTTTTATATACAGATTGTTATCTGCTAATCCTTTTGAAAAACCTTTTTTATGGAGGTATTTCTCCAGATGATAATACCAAGCCATTGGAGCCTGTTTAAGACCATAGAGTGCCTTCTTAAGTCTGCATACAAGTTTACGATCATTTCAAAGGATGAATCCATCTGGTTCCTCAATATATACTTCTTCCTCTAAGTCCCCATTTAAAAAGGCTGATTTCACATCCATTTGAAATACTTTGAACTTCTGAAAGCTAGAAAGCGCAAGGAACATTCTTATTGCCTCAAGTCTAGCAACTGGTGCAAAAGTTTCTTCAAAGTCTATACCTTCTTGTTGAGCATACCCTTTACAAACAAGTCTGGCCTTGTTTCAGATAACTTCTCCATTTTCATTCAACTTGTTTTTAAATATCCATTTTGTCCCTATGACATTCTTATATTTTGGTCTAGGAACCAACTCCCAAGTGTTATTCTTTTCAATTTGCTCAAGTTCTTCATCCATGGCCTTGACCCAGCATCTGTCTTTACATGCTTCTCTTACATTTTGTGGTTCAGTGGAGGAGAGCAATGCTAGATAGCTTGAAGCTTCAGAAATACTTCTTCTTGTTTGTACACCTGCCTCTTTCTGTCCCAAAATTTGAGTCTCTGGATGGTTCTTCTGGACATATCTGGATGGAGTCTTTTCTTCTATCCTTATCTGTTCTTCTGGTGCCTCATGGGTTTCTTCTTCATCATGAATCTAATTTTATATTGAAGGATAGTCCTCATCATCTTCGAAATTTTCAGATTTTACTTGCCGAGGAGTGTTTCCTTCATCAACCACTACATCAATACTTTCAACAATTTTTCCAAGTCTTTTATTGTAACACTTATATGCTTTGCCGTGGGGAGAGTAACCAAGGATAATGCCTTCGTCTGCTCTAGGTTCAAACTTGCCAAGGTTTTCATCAGTCCTTTTGATGTAGCATTTGCTTCCAAAAATTTTGAAGTATTTTACTGTGGGAGTCTTACCATACCAAAGTTCATGAGGAGTCTGAGTGTTGTTTACCTGAACGTTCGTCTTTTTGAGAATAGTAACTGCAGTAAATGCGGCTTCACCCCAGAAGATCACGGGAGTTCCAGACACATCAAGCATAGCACGAGCCATTTGTTGAACTGTTCTATTCATCCTTTACACTACTCCATTTTGTTGAGGAGTCTTTGCAGTAAAGAATTCCCTTCTTATTCCATGTTCTTCACAAAAATCGAAAAATTCATCCGAGGTAAATTCCCCTCCTCGATCAGATCTGAGGCATTTGATTCTACGATCTGATTCATTTTCAACCAAGGCTTTGAATGATTTGAACTTTTTGAAATCTTCATCTTTATACTTCATGAGTCCTATCCAACACATCCTTGAAAAGTCGTCAATGAACAATATGAAGTACTCTTCTCCTCGAGGTGACCTCTTCCTAGTTGGACAACATATATTAGTATGGACAAGTTCAAGTGGCCTACTAGCTGATCCTTCCTTTTCAAGGAAATTAGTTTTGGTTTGTTTACAGAACTGACATGATTTGCATATTGTATTATCTGGAATTCTAATGTCAGGAAGATCACGAACCGCCTGATATTTGCATGCTTTCCTTATTTGAGAGAAGCTTAGATGCCCCAATATTCTATGCCATACCCAGTGTTCATCATTCTTGCTTAGATAGCATTGTTGTTGTCCTCCTTTGAATACGTATAAATTATTTGGAGATCTTATGCCTTTGATCACTATTTTTCTTGTATCAAGCTCACAAACAATACACCCATTTGATCGAAATATTACCTTAATTCCTTGATCACACATTTGACTGACACTCAATAGATTATGCTTTAAGCCATCAACATACATAACATTTCCAGCTTTGGCCTTCTCTTTCAAACAAACAGAACCTTTACCTTTTATGAATGCTGGGGTGTCATTTCCAAATGAGACCTTCTTTTCATTTTCTAAGGCACTATATGACTGAAGTTTTTCCTTATCACCTGTCATATGTTTTGAGGATCCACTGTCGATGTACCACTGATTTTCCTGTCCTTCTGCATATAAGTCTATCCCACATATTTCTGGTTGTGGTTCTTTCTTTCTCCATGTTTTGGGACTAAATGAAGCTTGCTCCTTCTGAGTTGTTTGCCAAAACCTACTCCTGCATTCAGAGTCTTCATGACCAAAGTTGTTACAAATAGAACATTCTATTTCATTTTCAAGAGCAGAAAAGTTATTGTAGGTCCTTTTCATGATCCCAGACATACTCCTTTGTTTTTTATCTTCCCTAGTCATGATGGTCTTGTAGGCAACACATTGAGAAGCTTTGTGACCAAAGTTATGATAAGAGAAACATTGTCCATTGAATAAATTCTTGCGATTATCAAACCTACAAACCAATTGATTGTAGTTTTTATTGACATTCATTCTTGAGGCAAATTGGGAATGATTTACTTTTGGTTGGTTGAAGCTTCTGTTCATCCTTGAAGTAGATTGCCCCCGATTTACTTGGTAATCTTTGTTCATTCTTGAAGCAAATTGTCCCTGATTTATCTGGTGATCCCCATTATATTTTTGTTGTCGATTGTCAACCTGTTCATTTTTCCTTGCTACATCAAGATAACTTTTGGAGGTGGATGGCTTCTGTGCTTACTTCTGTGCTTGAGACGCTTCTTCAGAATATCTCAGATCTATCTTGATTAGAGGAGAACACTGAACTTTGATAATTTCATCTAAAGTTTTAGATCCTTTAGCAAATCTAAGATTAAGGGCTTTTGTTTTCTCAATTTAATTTCTAAGTTCCACAATTTCACATTCTAACACTTCATTGTGTTTATCTCTTTCAACAGGTTGGAATGTAAAAGTATCTATGATCATATTCTTTTCTTCTAAACAAATTTTAAGTTTAGAAATTTCTTCATAAAGAAATTCTTCATTTATAGCATCCAAGAAATCATCATCTTCAAAGGCCATCAAAAGTCTATCATCATTACCTTGTTCATCTTCATCACTATTTGAAAGTCCATCACTGTCTTCATGAGTATAATAGCTCTTTTTACTTACATTCTGTTTTCTATTCCATCTAACTGGTTCCTTGCCTTTATCTTTATGAGGACACTTGGCAGCATAGTGACCGACTCTTCCACAAGCAAAGCATTTGAAAGGCAGCTTACCTTTGAATCTTCCAGTTCCCCGTCGAAGGTTTTCGACAAAATTTGATTCTTCCTCTTCTTCTGACATATGTCCTGACTCATTGTGATCTCCTTTTCCTAAGGCTTCGAATGCAGCTACCCTCCTGTCTGATGGTCCACCTTTTTTCATTTCGTAAGAAGTTAGGATTTCGTGCAGTTGTGACATGGTAATGCTCTGTAGATTCTACTTTTCTTCTATGTAAGAAACTTTTGAATCAAACTTAGGAAACAAAGGTCTTAGAACTTTTTCAACCAAAACAACTTCTTTTATTTCTTCACCCAAGTTTTTCATACAATTAACAATCTCATCTATACGTAGGAAATAGTTAGCCACACTTTCATCATTGTGCATTCTGAGATTTTCATATTGAATTCTGAGAGTTTGTAGTTTAGCTCGTTTTACCTGATCATCTCCTTCATAGCTCAGAACGATCTTGTCCCATATTTCTTTTGTGATTTTGAGCTGCATAACCTTGACGAATTCTGATTGAGATAGACTTCCTAGTAAAGTATTGACAGCCTTGGCATTCATTTCATACTACTTTTTACCAGCCGTATTTGTAGGAGTTGTTGATGGAAATGTGTATCATGTTTCTATGATATCCCAGAATTCTGTACCAAGAGATTGAAGATAGGCTGTGATTCTTACCTTCCAATAGACAAAGTTGCTCCCATCAAAAACTGGTGACCTGATCGATGCCTCCTTTTCATAGTTGCTCATGATGATAGATCTTCCTTCAAGTGATCAAGCTTCTTCTGAAGGACCGGCTCTAATACCAATTGTTGGAAATAATATTGAGAGGGGGGGTGAATCAGTATTATCAGGTCAATTATTTTTCAATTCATACACAGATTTGTATACGCTACTTAGGTTAGTGAAACCAGCGTATCTACGCAACTTCAGTTCTTATAATTTAATTATTCTTCAGATGCTGATGTCAGAATCATATAAACATTAACCAGGAATAGAAAAATAGTGCAGACAATCACAAGAACACAAGATATAAGGTGGAAACCCAATGTGGGTGAAAACCACCTGCTGCAATTTGTCTCTATCTTCTTTCAATTAGAAACTTCTTTTTACAATGATTTTGTACTAGTGTAGTCTTATACTAGTACGCAGGCTGCAACCTGCAGAATGCTACAACCTTCTCGCGTTCTCTAGCTTCTCCTAGAAGGGAGCTACAACCCCCTTAGCTCTTGTACTAGCTGAGGTACTAGTACGTAGGTGTTCACCTACAGAAGGCTACAACCTTCTCTTTTCTTCCAGGGACCACGTTTCATAAATTTTCAGACTGGATCCATGAACATCATCAATCAAACATCAAGTATATCTGCATCAATCAATCTCCTTTGTACAAATCAAAATAGAATTAACCAAACATTTCTCAGAATGATGTAACCAGAAAACAATAATAGTAACCAGACACCAATTCTGAACCCAGAACACTGCAACAATAAACAGAAGTAGCTAAAGCATATTTCATGAGATGTACGCTACTTCAAAATGAGAAACATGCGTACATATGCATCTGTCTCAAGACTAACCAACATATATGGTATTGTTTCTCGCTGAACCTATGTGTATTTGATGTGTCGAACTTGCATACAGATCTATAAAAGATAATTTACCGCTTTTCACTTAATCAAAAATCAGTTATACCCAGATTATCATATTTATAGATCTAATCATGTGCCAATTATAACAGATCAAGATTCACACAATGATACTACTATTCAAGCCTTAAAATCTTGATCCATCAATAGAACTTATCCATCTTTTAGCACTCAGGTTCCTCCTTGGTTCAGGTCCAACAATGTAACATAAACCAATCACCAGTTTTCCAGATCTTGCTCCTCTTAAGATATTCAACACTTTAGTCGATGCACTTGCCAAATGATCTCCTTCCATTTTTATAGTCTTAGGCCTTACTCAAACCATGGTCCAAAACCATTGAGAACCAATACTTGGGTTCAACACTTTGGATGCAATACCAAGGACCAAAACCATAGGTTCAAATATGTCAGACTAAATACCATGGACCAAACATAAATTTTCCCACATGTATAAACTTTTCTTTGCATGAAAGTGCGTGCATACGTATACGCGCCTTTTGGTCAGTGATCCCACATGTATATGCGACTTTGCTGAGAGGACCCTGTGTATACCTTATTTTCTTCCATTCTGAGTGCCTGAGCTATGATTTTCCATTTGAGTGAGTTGCCATCAAGGACAACACCTGTGCCATAGAGCCAAACCTGTGTCATAATGCCAACAGGCTCGTACTATGAGTTCATATACACTTGATCCAAAGTCCTCTTCAAGCTCTTTTTTGACTTAAAAGACGAAAAGATCGCCGAGTTATCCCTCTTTGACTCGTTAAATGAAATAAGAGGCGGTATACTTTGAGCTCTTTTCTGACCTTGTAAACACGAAAAGATTGCTAGACTTTTGTCATTTCGAGTCCGATATTGGTTACGAAATGACGTGTCTTCAATCACTTTTGTACTCTTTCGGATTGAGGCCACTAATTATGAAAGATACTCCTTGATTGTAATGGTCAAGTGGTTCCCTCGAGTATTATTTTATACTTTTTCGGACTCGAGGGACACAAATCTATGAAAAAGGACCCCGTGGAGTTTTCTTTTTCGTGTCTTTTTCAAACTCTCTAAACATGAAAAAGACTCCAAGTTTCACCTATGTCGGACTCATTAAACCCTGACGACATTGGACTCATCACCATGACAAGACTCCAGCTTCTCCTCCCTAGGGCTTGTTAAAACTATTACTATGTTGGATTCGACCAAAGGTCGAACTTATATTACAAGCACATGCTATCCCCTTTAAGCTTGTTTTCAAAAATAATTGGGGTACTCGGTAGCAATGGTGGGGGGAAATTTGGAAATCATCATTGATTATCTATGGCAGCCAGTCACTCTTGAACATCGACACTTTTGCTTCTTGTGGGGTTGGGATATCCATACATCATCATTTGGCCTTCCATGGGTTTGGGTTGTCATTTTGCCTCATTCCATCTAATCCATAACCTCCAATCCCTTGGTATCAATATGCTGCCACATTCCAGAGTCATGTTGCCGATATGTTCAAGAGTGTAATCTTTCTTTAGTTTACACCCTCACCTCCTCCTATGATCTTCTGTTTCACCATCTACTAATTGTGCCTTATCTCGTGTCGTTGATGGGGGAAACATCATGGCCCTCCTGCGATGGATCATCTCCTGTCGACACCAGCTCATTATCCAGGAGATTGATCTAGAGATCCCTTTCAGTACCTTGGAGCTTGCAGGTCTCAATGGAAAGTTCTTCGTGCCTGATGACAAACTTTCCTCGTTGGTCTTCGATTGGGTGACTCCACAAGTGTTTGACTTCAGCTCATTTTTCACATGTTGTGGATTGTACTGGGCAGTACCTTGGGAACCATTGGCATTATTGGTGGTTTCTCTCATGCTTGTTAACAGTTTACATCATTGGCCGGTAATCAAGTGACTTTCTATTATGTTCGTCTTCGACACATCTATTCACATGATAGAATTTGTACTATGATTGGTTGGGTTTAAAGACCCCGAGTTAAGATTACAGATGTTCGGGTTGCGTGGATTGGTTCGTGATTACATATATGACTCTTTGATGGATGGTTGCGACCATACTTTTGTCATTATTATGGTCTTATCAACTGGGTGGCTGCATCCATACCACAAACCAAGTTTTATATGTCCTACGGATGGCTGTGCCCATGCCTAGACTATATGTATTTCACCATCACAGATATCAGTTGTACTTTCACCTACAGGATCTTTGAGGTGGTTCTAGTCCAAATAGTTTAGTAAAGCATTTCACCCCTCCCATTCTCTCAGGCTTCACGCTTTAGGGGGCATCTGTTACACAGTAATTTGTCACTGCCTTCAATTCAATCCTTCTACTGTGTCATGTGTCAAATTAACATGTTCATATCTTCCCACTAATACAAGAAGATTAAGCAAATGCTCTTTTTTGCTGCAGATAACCCTTATCCCTTAAGTTTCTGCCTCGTCACTAGTAACCCCTTAATATACCCGATGTTCCCATGTCCTTAACGATTTCATTGTGAGTCCGTCATAGGTGTACATCTATTTCCCGTGAAAGTCGGATTTCTAGACCCAGCGCGAGGTTATTAGTTGTGTCTTACGACGACGGGTCTGTGTGCATTGCCTCCTGCGATGCAGTCGCGAGTTATCAGTTTATGTCCCGCGACGATCCGGATTGGGCAAATTCATTTCAATAGTCAACCTTCTGGATGTCTCCAGACCTAGTTGTTGGCATAGTTTGTGTCACCTTTGCTCCTCTAGTATGGTAGTTCCATCATTTGTGATACCTTCCTTGAGGATGAGCTCTCTCTTCCACCTTTCATGGAGACTCCTTCTCCTATTTAAGCACTCACCTTTGATATGATTAGCTAGTTAGCAATCCCTTTGGTTGAGCAGTGTTGTTAGTGCTTTTGAGTTTGATAGATAGCTGGTGTGGGTGTGACAAGTGTGAGATTGTTGATAGCTTGTGGAAGGTTGTGGAGTGCCCTTAAATTTGTGTTAAAGCTTAAGAGTGAGAGAGAGACATTGTATGTTGGGAGATTCATCCTTGAGAAGTAAATGCTTGAGAAACATACTGGCAGGATCCTCTGAGAAGGCTTATGACATCAAGACTCAGTTGTAAGCTTGCTCTCATTTCATTATTAATACAATCAATAATGTTTTCCTATATCTTGTATGTAATTTACTTGATAGCTCATGACTTCTTGACTTTGTGAGTAAATAGATCATTGTTGTTTTCTGGTTACGTGCTTTGTTGTATTTTCTCTACATTGTTTTAGGTTGATCACTCGTTGAGGAGAAGGAAACAGAAGTTGGAGCAGTGCAATGGAACTTTATCGACCACCAGTTGAGGTAGGCCTTCAACAATGACTGTTTAAGGAAATCAATTGTTGATCTGTCTTTGCTGTGACTAGACCCACTCTAGGGCTAGAGGGGTTGCCTCTGTCCATAGAGGGAACACTTTCCTGTATCATAGTTCTTCATTCTTCTAGGGTTTTTCAAGTCAAAATAAATTTTGTTGAGTCAAAATCCCATTTGGGCTTCCTAAAAGAAAGAAGAAAATGGATTTTGTTTGTATTAAAAAGAATAAATTCATCTACAAGACCAAGTCATCCCTCCAAGATGATCAGGTTGGACTGCCTAAAGGACATGACCTTTTGGTCACATGAATCACCATAAGTAGCCCAACATGTTCCTCCACTTGTAGCAGAAGGTTCTCATGGATCATACATAGTAGATATGCAAATTTGTAGGGAAGAGAATGTGAAGTCTACACGAAAAGACATGTGTACCTTCCCGAAGCTAATATTATGTAATATGATGTGAATTTCAGGAAACGAGGAAACTATGGTCCTGTAATAAGAATTATGGCAGCTCATGGATAGATTGGAGGGAAGAATTGGTGCTTGTAGGGGATAATGGTTTTAGTCTTGGGGCCTTGGATTTATCATTTTAATTGATTATATAAGAAGAGAAGAGATTATTTCTAGGTTTTCCCCTTTGGAAGGATTTTCCCCTAGCTTAGAGCCTACATTTTGCGTCTGTTGTCTTCATTGATCTTCATGTTTTATGCTCTTGATAATTGTTTACTGAAAGTAAACTAAGAAAGAACAAGAAGAAGATAATATACGGTCACAAGAAATTATTAAGGATAAGGAGCATTGAATTAATAGTTTCCTTACTAGATTCTTCGACATGTGGAAGAAAGAAATAAAGTAATGGAGGTTGTGTTTAATGAAAAAATTGCAAAATCATCGACACAAAAACTAATTGTTTCAACTAATGAAACAACTCATAAAAAAGTTGTTTTCTCTTATATATTTGGGCTTATTAAGCTAATCATATAGATTTGGACTCATATATGGTTTCAGTGGAAGTTTTGTGATGTTTTGGTGATCAACTCTCATGGAAATTTTCTATGCACTTTTTTTATGGACATATTACATATATATCTTTTGCAATTATTGAATGAGAGCCAATTTCATAATTGACCATTATATAATGCATGGCTATGTGGAGAGCATAAGGGATTATCATGCATGTTTTGAATTTTCTTTACAAAATATGATGGTATGATATGATGACATATGGATGTGGGTCCTTCCTCTAACTTAAGTCATCAAATGTTCCCTATTTACTAAGAGTTCAACATTAAAATTGGTTTCCTTCTTACATATCTAATTTATTTTGCTAACCCAGAGTTAAAGTAAAATAAAACAGTTTTGTAACCAT
Source organism: Pinus taeda (assembly GCA_000404065.3). Classification (NCBI taxonomy): domain Eukaryota; kingdom Viridiplantae; phylum Streptophyta; class Pinopsida; order Pinales; family Pinaceae; genus Pinus; species Pinus taeda. Next base: position 58,521 of record APFE031241082.1, on the reverse strand, counting down.
CTCAAAGGAAGCTTGACTACAAATACCTACTCAAAGAAAAAAAAATGAGAGCAAACTTTACATAGAGTATGGTATGAGCTAGTTTGATTACTTTAGTTTTGGGATAATCTGTTGTGTTATTTTAAGTATTTGGATCTCACAAAACTATTGTTACAAGGCTTCTTTTAAATAGTGGTGATGAATGGAGGTCTCAAAGTCTCACTTGTTGAGTAAGGTATTTTTTACTTTGATCATTCATGATATTACAATTGTTGTATATTTGTCACATTGATAATTAGCATTGTGTGTAGTAGTATACCAGTGTCTAGAAGGTCTCACTAAGCTAGCTAAAGAAAGGCCAAGGCTTATTTATTTTTCTTTGTTACTTGTATTTGACTTATAAGGTTCATAAACATTACCATTTGTAAAGGAGGTTATTGTCATGGATTATTTAAATTTGGCTAGTTTGAGTTTATTATATTTGAAAAATGTTTTCAAATATACTCATTGAGGAATCTATTTCTTATCTTTCCATCTTGTGTCCTATTTCTATTGCTTATTTTCTTTAATTTATTTTAAACATAGAGAATGAATTTTCTGTTGAATTTTATTCTACATGACTGTGATTACATATTTTGATTATTTTTCACCTGTTATGTGTTTGATATGTGAAAATTTACGATTTATCAATAGCTTTAATTTTGTTTTGTTTTGTGTGTGTGTGTGTGTGTGTTTGTAAGATTTGTGATAGATATTTATGACTAACATAGATAAATTGATAGGACAACCAGATTGATGTTAGTTAAGGCTACAAATTTCAAGTAACGTTCCCATATTTCTTGGTTTGTCCCACCGAGGAATGGAAAAATGTTGAGTGAATAAAATTTCTATTTTGTCCATCAAAAGAGGAAAATTCTAGTTGTCTATGTGGAATTTTTGTATGTATGTGATTTGCTCGAAGGAAACCTACATATGTACACCAACTACTAGAATAGAAGTAACGTATATATGTAAAACATGTATTTTGGAAGCATTTGAAGGAAAATTGAAGTCCACAACTACCACAAAACTGCAAGAGATTTAACTAGTAGGGCCAATGAATGCATCTTAAGCATAAGTAAAGAAAAATATGTTATAACAATTTTGTTATATAGTAGCTACTCCCTAACAAAAAAATAGAATGTTGAGGCACTTTAGCCCTTCATGAATGTTTTTTAGAGTAATATTTGATTGGAAATTTGGATTTCCAATAGTGCTTAGAAAAGTTCCTTTGGGGATTTCTATTTGTCCAATAATACAGATCATAGTAGTTAGTACTTCAAGGGATTCTTTTTTGCAAATAAAACCCACACTTACGAGATGATAAAGATAATTGAGCAAATTATATTCTATATTCGTCATAATTTTCCTCCTCAATAGAATCCCATAGACGACTTCTCTTACTCAGTTCAAGAAAAGAACTACCCGTCCATTTTGCATGTTCATACCTTCCACAAACAAGTTGTGAGTGGGATTATGTCTATTCAACATCTCCAATAGCATTATTACATTGATATAAACATCACCATTTGTCATGACATGTCCATACAATCCATATTCTACATTGAGATCTTCTCATTATGTAGATTTTTATGTAGATTCAAGAGCTCATGTGATATACTAAAACAAAGACAAGAATCTACTCTACTCTTTATAGTGGAAACCAATAACTTGATCGATGAAAAAAATAATCAAAAAGAGGAAGAATATCAATGGCACATAACACAATATTTCTCTGGGGAAAGTAACTACTCAAAACCCTGACTCTCTAGATTGCATTAACTAGAAGATCTAAGAAGAAAATACAATGCTTGTTCACACTAGAACAATTTCTACACAAGTATAATCTAACTCTCTACTCACAAGCTAGCTCAAGCCAACACTTAACCTATTCTGATGCCTTCCAAGGTCCTAAGTCTTGTGCAATTCGTGCACTAATCCACTACTAGACCTCTACTAGTTTAACTGACTATAACTCAGTTAGACTGAGTTATCTAATTACAACTTCGATAAACTCAACCCGGACCCCGAAAATTTAGGGATCACGCTTACATGACTCCAGATATACTTCCAAATTGAATTTCCTAAGCTAACTAAGTCAACTTAACTTATTTAACTATTACAAGTTGCTATGAGAAAAGAATTAAAATTTAATTCAAGGACAAATTAAATTAGAATTTCTAGATGTTATTTTTAATATTTCTTGTTGCTATTTTCAACACTCCCTCTCAAAAATAAATGAATTGAACTTTATCCCAATCCTAAACCTTTGGAACGTTCTGCATGCAACACATGTATCTAGCATTGTTGCTACAACAACTCTTGTGAAAAAAAAACATACAACCTGAATCAGTATGATGCATTTGTCATCAAAGTCTATGATTGCTACTATCTCTGCCTCTATCGACTGAAAAATCTGAGCTTCTACTGACTCAACCTTTTTGCACTATTGTCAACTCTGCTCTACGCTCTCTAGTATCTGACTACTCTAGCCTCTGTCACTCTGATCTCTGACTGCATCAACCACCACTGATCCATCTTGATACTATGTACTTTAGGCTCCTGTAGCAAGGTATGGTCCAAGAGATAAAACCTCTCAATGCACCCAACCCAATTTCTTCCCTCTTGGGACTATCACTTCACATCATCCCACCTCTCACCTAGAGGTATGGTTGCATGTGCTCTCTCTCCCCACTTGGCAATAAATTTCCCCTTACTGGAGGTCTCTACTTGAATGGATGCCTCCACTCAGTATCCTCTATTCTTCTCCAATTTTGGCTGATCCACAACTTTCTAAGGTTGATTCTGAGGATACGTCTTCTCTACTTCATTGGATCCCTCCACTCAGTCTCCTTTATGCTTCCCCAATTGTGGCTGCTCCAAAATTATCTGAGATTGCTTCTGAGGCTTCTTCTGGGGCTACATGTTGAGAGGTAATAAACTCTCCCTCTCAACCAATAAGTCTTTAACCTTTTACATGCTCCTTAAGGCTTTGCATGCATCTTTGACCTCGAGAGCATATAGGTTCTTGACTCATACACCAATCTGTTTCACCTGTCCCATGGCGATGTGTGTATGGAAAACCTTTCACTTACTAAAAATCACATCATAGCCACAATATTTCAATACCATGATAGCAACAAGATTCTTCTTTAGTCCTGGAACATACATCACATTTTCTACTCTAAGAGGGGAGCCAAACTCCCTCTAAAAGGTAACTATAATGATCCTAGTAGGGCTATATTTCCCTTCATCTCCAAACTTTATGTTTTTCTTGAGGACTCTCTCCTGAAAATAACTAGAGAGATATTTGTTCACCGTCATATGGAATGAGGCACCACTGTCAAGATACCACATGCCTCCCATTACAGTGTCATCCATGCATGTAATGAGTGTGAAATCAAGTTTGAATTGTTAAGCTAGAGCTTCACCTACTACCGCTACTTCTAGCTCCTTATTTATTTCTTTCTTTTGTGGGAAATTTGTGGCAAAGTGCCCGTGCTATGTTAGGTCCCTATACTACTAGTGTAGCTCCTTATTGTTATTAGTGGAACCCCCTTATTGTATCATTGTTCCCATGTAGTCCACATATTGTTATTATTGTGCCCCATAGAAGCCCACTATTGTTATTATTATTTCCTTACATTATTATTGTTATGTAAGCTATGATTATATTGTGACCCCTTAGACTCCTATATATAGAAAGGAGTTATTGTCATTTGTATCATTGTTGATGGTGCTGGACCCCCCAACAGTCAGGGGATCACCCTGGTATGAAGTCCCAACTAGACCTCACATCATTTGGTGTGGGAGTCCCATTGAGTAAGATGGCCCAGTTGCCATTATCTTAAAGATTTGCCTCAACTTTTGCTTGTCACCATAGGAGAGTGGTCTACTTTGTCTTCAAGAAGTGAGGTTCCTGTGCCTGGTGATTGTTAGTGTCACTTGTGTCAATGGTTCCTTCACTGTAGTGGGAGAGGGTGGCAATGAGTCCCAAGTCGGTTGGGAGGAAGCCTCAACTCTACTAGGAACACACAACACAATAGGATGTGCATAGCTTCTAGAGGAACAATCCACACGGATGTGGCAATCACAATACAAAAGGGACGATAACACGTATAACACTCAGCATATGAGTCTGCGCGAGTGTAATGGTTGTTGTAGCAAGTTTTATCTGAAAGGTCTCTCTGATGTCCGAGAGGGTAGCCAACACAGGTGAGACAACATTAACAACATATACAACACATTTTCATTAACATATATGTATTACAACAAGTGAATGAGTTCAAGTGTTAAACATAGGTTAAAGCAACATGCATTACAAGTGTTCAAGATTAGTCTTACAATAGTTACAATACATGTGGAAAATGTGTTGGCCTATTAGCACGCTTCTGAATTAAGAAAAATTTCCAAGACACATTATTACACCATACATCACTAACCCCGTGTACGAGGCACTGGAGCCACTACTTACTCCTAAAAGAAAATATTACAAAATCTCAAGGCTATGTAGGACGAACTGAGGTGAAAAGTATTTTTCATGTAAAAATGAGGGGGTATTTATAGCCAAGGGTGAAAATGACCCTTGTGGTTGTTCAACTACCCTCATGATTGTTTGACTTCCATGACTTTTCAAATTTACATGACTCTTCATACAACAACTGCATCTCTTGGACTTCCATGTTACATTACATTGATTGATAGTATGGCCCATAGTAGAGATGTGGACGACATGACTCATCATAAGACTTGATATGACAATGCTGGTACATTCGTGTTGCTACTGGTGTGCATGTCAAGTTGCAGTGTTGCTGGGTGATTGATTTACTCATGGTGTATCACAGCTTCACCTTCGCATGACAAAGTGCATGGCGTCTTTGATGGTCTTTGGTTCACTTGAGTTTTCATTCACACATTGATCCTTGCTTGTATGTTGGTAAGCTCGATAGGTCCGTCTATTCGTGAAAGGTGCATGTGCATCCATCTATCTATACATGAACACATCTTTCATGTTTTCTTGTCTGTCCATCCACGGACACATCTTTGCATGATCATCTGTTTGTGAGCACATTTCTTTGCATGCATCATTTGTTCATCCGTTGGCAAACATGTCCTTCTACATGTGCTCCCTTTGTTCATCCCATCCATCATCACGGTATGTTTGTCTGTGCCCCTGTATCTTTAGTCACTCATGACAAGATGACATCAAATCCATAAACCTCCTAGTCTACCATGATGCATGATCGATTCGATTTTAGGTGACCAGTAGAGGAGACAAGGTTGTGAGGTGGGATGGAGGCTCCGGGCACTGCTGATGAAAATTGTGCATCAGTCACTAGGTGATGGAGATGGGGAATCTAGATCAACAGTGACTGTTTGCGAGGTATGGCTCAGCTGGAGGACAAAACTATGTAGTTTTTTAGAGGAACAATCAGGGTTGCAGGAAGGCTGGGTAGGCAAAATCTGTGCAATTTCCAGAACGAGCAGGCAACGGGAGCTTGGAAGCCAAAACTATGCAATTCCTAGAGGGAACTGGCAGTTGGCTGCTGGGTCACTAGAAGCAACAATTGTGCAATTCCTTAGGGGAATTGATAGTCAACTATCAGGAGCTTGGTAGTAAAAGTTGCATAGTTCCTACAGGAAACTAGTAGTCAGCTGCTAGAGCTTGGCAGCCAGAACTATGCAATTCTTGACGGGAATTGGCAGTCAACTGTTGGGAGCTGCTGGTGGGAAAAATTATGCTGTTACTAGGAGGTTGGCCTGCTCATCACCTCTGCACAGTTTTTGAGTTGAGCAGATTGTTGAGTAGCAGAGGGATTACTCATGAAAACTGTGCAGTTTTCCGAGTGAGCAGTTGGTCGAATGATTGGAAAAACTGTGCAATTTCTAAGCAAGACAAGAATGGGCACTTGGTGTCTGTCTAGCCCATCTACACAGTTTTCTCAGTGAGCAGAGAGGGCAACATTTGTAGCCTCTACACAATTTTTTAGGGGAGTCAGTCTCGAGGTGGCTATCGGGTCAAAGTCTCTGGTTGACTAGCATGAAGGTTGATTGATTCGCTTGTGGGCAGGGCAGCTTGAAATGGCTTGCTTGGTGCTTATGCATTGTTCTACGTAATAATTCATTGAGTCCATGGCGGGTTAATGGTTCGACTGTCAAAGGGGAATCCAGTCATCATAACTTCATCAAAGTGATTAAGTGTGTGATATAGTGAAATATGCATACTTGATCTTGCAAACACACACTTACATGAGTAGACGTTGAAACGACTCAAACCATCTAGACACACATGCTCAACATGATTAACCGACAGTGTGAGCGACAAGCGCGACTCTTTTGATTGATCATTGGTCGACTGTGAAGATGCTTGCATGACAGTGTATGTGACTCCGTGTGTGAGTTCGACAAATGTTTACATAACGAACACAACATGTACACATGAAGTGAAGACCTTGAATGTGACTAGAACATAGTCATAAGAATGACAGTGACATCAACATGCCAAAGCTTGAGTGAAACAATCAAGCAAGGTGGGTGCAAATACACACACAAGCTCATAGATTGAACCTGAGTGCGTGAAGTCATTAAGTGAAACTCTCAAAGGAGGCTCCGAAATTGGATGCAGGCCAAAATTTTGGAGGGTGGTTGTAGCCACTACAACACTTGGTGACACACTGGTAGAGCTCCAGCTTCTTTGTTTTGGTTCATTGATAGCATAGGGCCTTGGTCTTTCGGGGAATATTGAATCACTGTGCGGGTTACTTTGGCTTCCCCGCTTACCCCATGGACATACATTGTTCACCTTTTTCCAACTCATTCAAACACAATCAAAATTTCAACTTGATCACAACGTTTCAAAATCGAGAAGGGTAATTTAGCTCACGAGTTGAAGATTTTCATAGTATAATTTTTCATCTCTAGTGTTGCTCCACTGTCAGCAGGCCTGGACAATACCCCGACAAAGTCAAGTAGGAACACACACATTGCTCCACTACCAGAGAGCCTGCTTTACCTCTCTGTGTAGGAAGCCTTTCTCTTCTTTTGCCTTTGTACTTTTTCAAGAAGTCTATGCATAGGCACTTATTTATTTTTGCGGCAGAATAGGGATCCTAAATTATTGAGAGAAGAAGAGGTTGTTCCTTCAAGGAAGTAAGTAAGAACTCTGACATGGATTGCTCATTTATATTTTCCCCTTCTTTGTGTCTACTAGTTGGATGAGCTTGAACACACACAGTAGAAAGCTAAGCACAGGCATGAGGCTTCCCAGTGTGGAAACAAGGTCATGGTTGGACCAAAAATTCCCTTGCAGAAAGCTTGTATTTTCTATCGAGACTTCATCGGCTGAAGGTTACAACCAAGCACAGAGAAGGCAGACACAAGACTAGCCAAGTGCTGCAATGTCACATGTCTCTTCATATCTCAGCCACATACTCATTCCAAAGCTAGAACGTAGTAGTTGGAAGCAGTTATTTCCAAAAACGAAAATAATAAGGTATCAAGAAAACAAAACAAACGTAAAGAAAAATAGTAAGTAGAACAAACCAAATAAAAACAAAGATAAATAAAAGCGAACAAAATGGAAACACACAAGAAGCAAGTAGACTATGTACATGGCACGGTGCACGGCCCAACCTAATGAAAGTAGTGTTTGAGATCTTGGTCATTGATAGGAAGGTTTTCAATCCTCCTATCAAGTGATTGCAGATGGTACGTTTGTGGGCCAAGCTTCTCATGGACTGTGTACAAACCAATCCACATGGACTAGAACTTCATATCTTTTCCTTTGTCTTCATGGGACTTATCCCCTTTCAGAACCAAGTCACCAACACTGAAGTTAGCTTTCCTTGCAGACTTCTTATCGAACCATCTCTTGATATGGTTCTGGTGGAGTGTGAATTTTTCTTTTGCTTTCATCCTTTCTTCCTGAAGCTTGTGGAGGGCATCCACCATACCCTGAACTAGTTGGCAAGGATTGCCTTGGGATTCTTGGGAAAGTTGAAGTGCAGGCAAGTAAATATTGGGTGGAAGGTTGGATTCTTTACAATAAACTAGGAAGTACGGTGAGGTATTCAGAGAGGGTTTGGATGTTACATGGTTAGCCCATAATGCATTCATCAAGGTAGCATGCGAGTTTCACTGCTTAGAGAAAATAGTCTCTTTGATTATGCAAATGAGGTTTTTATTTGTGGATTCTGCTAGACCATTTCCTTGTGGGTAGTATTTAGATGAACGTTTCAACACAATACCATTATGTAATGTGAAATCCTAAAGTTTCAAAGAGGAAAATTACGTTGCATTATCAAAAACAAGTGATACTAGAACACCGAAGCATGAGATGATGTTATGCTTGCGGAAACTGATGACCTCTTGGTCGTGCACTTGTTTAAGCGAAACTTCTTCTATCCACCACGGGAAGTAATAAATTGCTGTTAGAATGTAGTGGTGTTGATTTGATGAATGTGGGAAGATTTCTGCAATGATGTCTAGGCCCCATTGTTGGAATGGTTTGGGCAATGCAATAGGGTATAGTGGGGTTGTTGATCTTCATGTCCTGCCAGCGCATTGCTGACAGATTGGGCACTTGTGGTTATAAGCGTGTCCATCCTTGAATAATGTCGACTAGTAGAAACTAGCTCACATAACTATGTGCACAGTGGTGTTTCCCGCAAAGTGACCCTTGGTGAGTCCGCGATGAAGATATCATAGTACTTTCTTTGATTGTGTACCTCCAGGCACCTGAGACAAATTATGTTACTATGCTTCCTATAAAGCACTCTATGCACCGATTGATATGCTAAGGCTTTGAGGAGAAATGCCCTCTTCTATCTGATGGAAAAGAGAGAGGGTACAGTGTCGTGCTCAAGGTAATGGTAGACATCTGTGTACCAAGAGGTTACATCTTCAGTGGGTGTTGCTCGCCTTATATCATACATCACAATTTCGTGCTCCTAGTCAGTAAGCTCTTCTTGACTCTCCGTTGTGTGTATTGCTTTAGCTACAAGTCTACAGAGCCCATGTACTTTGATCATGTGAACTAGGTTAATTTCAAGATCATACTCTTGCAAGCTTGTCATCTAGTTCACACGTTGTTCAACGAGTTCTTGTTGTACAAGAAATGTGTGGACTACTGGGCGAGGGACAAAGAATGTGTAGTGGTTCTTCAACAAGTAGGGCTTGAAGTGTTTCATTTCCTTATAAACTACATATGCTTTCTTATCAACGGTGGGGTAGTTGCGTTCTGGTCCATGCATGCTTGCACTCATGAAGGCGATTGGGCATTCATCATTCACCTCGTCCTTTTGATTGAGTACTGCAGAAATAAAATTATTGGAGGCAAAGGTCTATAGCAAGAAATCATTCTTGAAGTATGGTTTGTAGAGTGCAGGCACTTTTGCAATAACCTACTTGATCCAGGTGAATGTGTACTTATCTTTCTTGCCCCATCTGTACACTGCATCTTTCTTGATCATGTCATGCATGGGCTTAACTATATGTGTATAATCCAAGATGAACTTCCTGTAGGTTTTAACCCCATATAGAAATCACTTGCATACGAATTCTAAAAACACATAAAATAAACAATGTGAGAGCATAACACATAAAACACATATACACAGAGATTTTCCCCTGGATCCCAAAACTGGGACTACCAACTTTATTTTTCATTATTTTCCTTTCAATGTTACAATATATATTTATACATGTCGAAGCATCCAATACCATGGACCGAAAAACCATCGCGTCCAAAAGCATGGATTGAAAACCATTGCATCCAAAACCATGTGCGAAAATCATGCACAAAACCATAAGTGGGTCCGCCCAACCTAACATAGGGTCCAAAACCAAAATTCTCCAAGGTGCTACCCCAGACTCCATAGAGTAAGGTTACCTGTACCCCTCAAACCCCTTGTGACCCCCCCGATACACAATTGGCACAACGAGGGGGGGGGGGCTCTGCCCCCCCTCTAATGCCTCGGTTAACTACGTGGGCTAGTCATGGAAAGAATATAACACAACCCAACATTCTCCCACTTGTTGTTTTCTTTCCACAAGGGGCCACAAGGGAGCTTAGTCATTTATCCAGCCCTGCAATGCCCATTGTTTCTCTACACCAAGAGAACTTCTCAGTGCTCATAGATTTTTTCAATGCATCTGCAGCATTCTTCAAAGTGTCCACCTTTACCAGCAACACCTTTTTTTCTTCTATCATATCCATCACAAAGTGATACTGAACATCAATGTGCTTTGTCTTTGAATGATATGTGGGGTTCTTTGTCAAGAAAATTGCACTTTGGCTGTCACAGTCCATCCTTATAACTCCCTGTACTAAGCCCATACTTGAACACAATCTCTGCAACCAAACTGCTTCCTTGCTTGCATGAATGATGCCATGTATTCTACCTCTGTAGTTGATAGTGCCACTACATATTGTTTCTTACTCATCCAACTGACTGCACCTCCAAATAGGTTAAACGCATACCCACTTGTAGATATTCTATGATCCAGATCTCCAGCCCACTCTGCATCAACAAAGCCACGAATATACAACACTCTGTCCAATCCTGGTCTTCCTTGGTAGCACAAACCATAATCACTAGTGCCATGCAAATACCTGAAAAATCGATTCATTGTTGTCCAGTGCTCCTTCCTTGGTTTTGACATAAATCTGCTTAATACTCCCACTGCATGTGCAATTTCTGGTCTAGTATAGACCATTGCATATATCAAGCTACTGACCACACTTGCATATGGAACATGGGACATGTCCTCTTCCTCTTCTTGTGTCTTGGGACTCTATTCAACAAATAACTTTACACCTATAAGAATAGGAACCTTCATTGGTTTACTATCCTGCATATTAAACCTCTACAATATTATCTCAACATACCTCCTCTGGTTTAACCATAGCTTCCTCTTTGTACGATCTCTTTTAATTTCCATGCCCAAAATATAGTTTGCAGCACCAAGATCTTTCATGTAGAATTTGGAGGACAAATGGGTCTTCAAATCCTGGATAGTTTCTTTGTCATTTCCAACTAGCAACATATCATCCACATACAAGACCAAATAAATAACATATTCACCAATTAATTTAAAATACACACAGTGATCTTCTTTGCTTCTGGTGAAGCCAAGTCCCCGTATAAGTGTATCAAATTTCTGATACCACATCCTTGGTGACTGTTTTAACCCATATAGAAACTTCTTCAACTTTCATACCAATTCTTTCTTACCCTTCACCACAAAGCCTTCAGGTTGCTTCATGTAGATTTTCTCTTCCAGATCCCTATGAAGAAATTCTCTCTTCACATCCATCTGTTCTACCTCAAAATCAAAAGTAGAAGTAACAGATAAAAGTAATCTAATAGAAGTTACCTTGGCAACAGGAGAAAAAATATCACCAAAATCAATTCTCGGCACCTAGGAATAAACTTTTTCTACCAACCGAGATTTGTATTGCTCCACCTTTCCTTCTTCATTTGTCTTCTTCTTGAACACTCATTTGTTGCTAGTGGGTTTCCTTCCAACTAGCAACTCCACCAAATCCCAAGCCTCATTTTTGTGCAAAGATGCCATTTCATCAACCATGACCTCTTTCTAGAGTTTTCCATCCTCTGAATCTACTTCTTTCTTCACAGTTCTGGGATCATTGTCAGTAATAGATAAAGAAAAATTTGAATAGAAAACAGATGGACTATACCTTTCTGGCTGCCTTCTTTCTTGAACTGATCTTCTCACACCCGGAGTTTGTGGCTCTTCATCTTCTGATTCCTCCTTTGCTGTAGAGTCTGATTCTTCCTCCTTAAGCTCAAACTCTATCTTCTCAAGTTCCTTTGGTTGGACTTCATGTTTAATAACATCTTTCACCTCTCTAAACACCACATCTCGGCTACGTAAAACCTTCCTTGTTACTAGGTTCCAAAGCTTATATCCCTTTAAACCATCCTTATACCCAATAAAGATGCACTTTTCAGATTTACTATACATCTTTGTTCTTTTCTCCTTTGGAACATGTACATATGCATCATATCCAAATTCTCTTAGATGTGAAAGAGAGGGTTTCTTACCAGTCCATACCTCTTGTGGGGTCTTATCCTCCAATGCTGATGAAGGTGATCTGTTGACCAAGTAACATGCAGTCTCCACCGCCTCTGCCCAGAATTCGTGTCCTAACCCGATAACATTGTGCATGCTTCTTGCCCTTTCCATGAACGTCTTGTTCATTCTTTTTGTAACTCCATTTTTCTTAGGTGTATATGGAATAGTCTTCTGTCATGCTATACCACACTTGGTACAAAATTCATCAAATTCCTTATTGCAAAACTCTCCACCATTATCTATCCTCAACACCTTTATCTTCTTCTCTACCTAGTTTTCCACAAGAGCCTTAAATTATTTAAACTTGTCAAAGACTTTAGATTTCTTCTTAAGGAAATATACCCATGTATTCCTTGATAAGTCATCTATAAATGATACACAGTACATAGACTTACCTAGTGATGGAACCTTCACAAGTCTGAACACATCACTGTGCACAAGCTCTAATATCTGTTTCACCCTCTTATCACCAGAGGGGAAACTCACTCGATTCTACTTCCCATATACACAATTTTCACAGAAATCAAAATACAGAGAGCTATTACTCATACCTTCTACCATACCTCTACCATGAAGTATTCGAAGGCCCTTCTCTCCAATATTTCCAAGCCTTTGATGCCACAACATGGTCTTCTCTCCAGAGACCACTAAATTTTCTGCTCCACTTTCAGGAACCACAAAGTTGTTGCACCCATCAACAACAGTGCTACCTTGTAGCTTGTACAGAGTTCCAATCCAAACTCCCTGCATCAATACCAGTGCTCCCCAAACCATCTTACAGGTATCCTTCTCGAACATTGTTTTTACATCTGCATCATCTAGCTTGCTTACAAAAATAAGATTTCTGACCATTGCAGGAATATGCATAACACCCGAAAGTGTTCTAACCCTTCCACCTTCAAACTTCAACTTTACTTTTCCGTGAACAACTATTCTAGCCTTCCTATCATACCCTAAGAAGACATCACCACTATCGTATTTCTCATATTCGTAGAACCACTCTCTATGGGGAGTGAAGTGAAAGGATGCACCTGAGTCAATCAACCATGCCTCATGATCCACATGTGTACTTGAAGAAGCCAAGTACACATCCCCACCTTCATCTAAGGTGGTTTTTGCCTCTGTAGGAGGAGCATCATCAGATCCCTTTAATTTATCAGGAGCTTTAGATTTACAGTCCCTTTTGTAGTGCTCTTCCTTTCTGCATTTCTAGCACACCACCTTTACATGTTTTCCTAGAGATTTAGATCTCCCTCTAGATTTAGATCTCCCACTCGATGAATTATTTTTGTTTCTATTCTGGGAACTGTCCTCATATACACGACAGGATCTACCATTCTGGCTCTCCAATTTTTTGCCGTCTCATCTCCCTCCATCAGCAAGGATGAGACTATTTCATCAAATTGCAAGGCAGTTGCATTCCTACCTATTGCAATAACCAGACTATCCCATGAATCTGGTAGAGAACACAACAAACTGATGCACTTATCTTCATCTGAAATTTTTATATCAACAGATGCTAACTAACTTACCAAAGTATTAAATGTGTTCATATGCTCTGTCACCGAGTCTCCATCTTTCATCCTCAGGTTATACATCTTTTTCTGCAGAAACAATTTATTCACTGGAGACTTAGATTGGTACAAAGTCCCTAACTTGTCCCATAAAGCCTTCGTCGTAGCTTCCCTGATACATTCAACAATACTGAATTTGATACACATAATCGTATTGTGTTGTTTGCCTTTTGATCCAACATCTTCCATTCTTCATCAGAAACTCCTGTTGGTTTCGTACCTGGATCTACCATGATCCAGTAATCTTTATCCACCAACAGATCCTTCATATTGAGTTTCCACAACTCAAAACTTTGACCATTAAATTTATCGATCTCTATCTTTCCACTGCTTAACATCTTCTCTCACAACCAAAATCGATCTCACAGATCTCCCACTAAACAGGGTCTACCATAGGCCCAAGCGAAACCCCTCAGCAACAAAGGCATCCACTTGAAGCCAAAACAGCTTCGATACCAAATGTAGATTTTAACCCCGTACAGAAATTACCTGTAGAAGAATTCTAAAAACACAGAAAATAAACAATGTGAGAGCATAACACATAAAACACATATACATAAAGATTTTCCCCTGGATCCCAAAATCGGGACTACAAGCTTGATTTTTCATTATTTTCCCTTCAATTTTACAGTACATATTTATACATGCCAAAGCATCCAATACCAGGGACTGAAAAACCATTGCGTCCAAAACCATGGACCAAAAACCATCGCGTCCAAAACCATGTCCGAAAATCACGCAAAAAATCATAGGTGGGTCTGCCCAACCTAACAAATGGTCCAAAACCAAAATTTTCTAGGGCGCTGCCCCGGACCCCATAGAGTGGAGTTACCTACACCCCTCAAATCCCCTATGACCCCCTCGCTACGCCATCGATGCAACAAAAGGGGGGGGGGGGGGCTCCGACCCCCCTCTAACCCCTTGGTTAACTATTTGGGCTAGTGGTGGAAAGAATATAGCACAACCCAACACTTCCAGAGGAAGTTTATCTTTCCTAGGAAGGACTACATATGTTTCTTGTTAATTGGGTGTGGAATCTGTGTAATAGTTTGAACCCAATCTGAATCCACCTTGATCCCACTCTTAGAAATAATGTGTCCGAGAAGATTCCCTTCAGACACTATGAATACACTCTTTTTGGGATTCAAGGAAATCTCGTATCTCAAGCATCACTCAAATATTTTCTTAAAATTGCATATGTGGTCCTCTCATCTTCTTGAGAAAAAAGTGACATCGTCAAGCTATACCTCTATGCACTGTCTGATGAGTCCGCGAAAAGCGATGTCCATGGCACACTAAAAGGTTGCACCTGCATTTACAAGCCCAAATGGCATTCGCCTATAAGTGAATGTATCCCACTTGGTACAAAAGGTACCCTTAAGTCTATTAGGTTTTGCTACCAGAACCTGATTGTATCCTGAAAAACCTTTGAGAAGAGAAAACATCTATGCGCCAGATACTGTTTGCATAATGTTGTCCATAGATGGCACGGGGTAGTTTTCTTTGTCTGAGGCATGGTTCATGTTCTAGAAATCAATACACCAGTGTATTTCCTTGGACTTCTTGCATAGAGGAACAAGGTTTGAAACCCATGTGGGATGACGAATTTGTATATGATCTGTGCATCCAACAACTGATTGAGCTCTTTCTGTATGAGGAGTTCAAGTGATGGATGTACTTTTCTCAGCTTCTGCTAATATGGATTAACCCCTTCTTTGGCCAGAATGACATGATGGATGATTCACATGTCATAGGTTTTCAGATCATCATATGTCCATGCGAACACATCTCGGTACTGTTTGAACAAGTAGACAAAGGCTTTCTGCTCTTGCAGTGTGCAACATGTACCAAGATTGACAAACTTCTGATCTTGTTCTATCCCCAGGTTGATCAGTTCGTGCATCATGGTGGAACTATGGATCTTGCTATTCCTTTGCCCCTGAAAATGTTCTTGCAAGTCATAAATCTTTTCCAATGTTGCCACACCCTTTGTTATAAGGCATCCTTTCCTATTACCAACTTCTGTTTATAGAGAGCACTTGTGCTCATCATCATATATTGTTGCATCTTTGAAGACATTAGTGTTGGCCATGAAATTTAGTATCTGTTGATTATCATTAAACACATGTAAATTAGTTATGTTATCCGGGATAGATGGTTTGTACAAAATTTCAATAGTAAATCTATCCCTAATCGGTGGCATTCGTGAAGTTGTGTTAGCCAGAGCATTGGAAGTTGCATTACATGTATGTGGTACAGATATGATGTTAAATGATTGGAAGTTAGAGATTAGCCCCCATACCTCTTGCTAGTAAATTTTTAGATGTGGTGACAAACAAAGAATGGTGTTATGTACCTGCCATGCCAATATCTATGAATCACCTACCACTTTGAACGTGACCACATTGAGGTTGATGGATTTTTGCAGGCCCAACACGAGTGCTTCATACTTAGCAACGTTTTTCATGCATTGGAACTCCAAGTGACATGAAACCAGATACTTTCTATTGTATGAGTTTATCAAGACACACCCAGCTCCTAATCCGTCCTATGTCTTTGATCCGTCAAAGTACATGGTCCACAACTTATCTGTACACGGACCATTTGACATGCTAGTACTATTGCTACTACTATTACGACTATTACTGCTACTATGGGTACAATTCACTATACATTTTTCATTACCATCAGTTGGGCAAAGAAGGAGTCCCAACTGTGTGTTTGGTGGGGTCAGAGCCGGATGTATAGGATAACAACCCAATGCTGTTTCCAAGTGGTAGTTTCCAAACATGAGTTCTACGAAGGCCAACAATTCATTCTTGCCATTAAGAGGAGTGAAATTGTGCTTCATATACCTCTCGGATAACACCCGGATTTGGTTGCATTTTCACTTGTACAGAAACCACATGTGCGACCGTCTGTAGCAAGATATTCTTCCAGCATGTTGGATTAGTCTCTGCTGAGTAGTAGACCATATGCTTCTAGTATGTCCATAACAACTATGTTGACACATTGGTAGACATGACTGTAATGAGATAGTCAGATGATCACATCTTGGAGTTCACAAATGGCTGGTACAAAAGTCCACTCAATTTGGATGATCCACATGGATGTCTCGCTCCATTGTGCATTGATCGTTTTAGCAATGGAGAGTGGCATGACGTTGGTTTTCACGCCAAAATCAACCAAGCAGTTATGAAAATTACAGTTGAAAACTTCAAATGAAAGTAAGAATGGAGGGCAACCTCAGTTCACTTCTTCCATCTGGAGTGTGTTGAGTACAGTGGAAAGTGATCCAGGAGGTGTGCTTTCTCCCTTACTGGTAGAGGCTACGCTATCCACTATTGTATGTCCCAATGTGCGCAATAGGATGTCTTTCTGACCCTGGATCTTAGCTAACTCAAACAAACTGATGTTCACTCAAGTTTTCTTAGTGTCATCTACAATTTTGTAGTCCAGAGATGGAAGACTCACTGAGGTGTCTGGGGTACAACTGATTTTCGTGTTGTCTAGTAGAGTATTATGTAGTTTGCTGCTCATGGATGTACTATTTTCCATTGTTGTCTTCTCGGATTTTTTTTTATTTTCTCCTTTGGGGCGGCTGGTGGATCAGCCTTCGTCAAAACCAGTCTCATATTTTCTTGTGGTTCCCCAAGTGTAAGGGGAGCTCCTTTACTCCTATGATTGTAATGATCATTTTGCTTTGGGGGATGCTTCTCGATGTTTGTCTTTGGCATTGCTTGTGAGAACTGATGTGCGTTCACCACATGCCCAGAACTTGATACTTCATCAGGCGCAATACCTTCATCATTATCAGTGTCTTCTAGCTACTCTTGCATACTATTTTCTGCATTGAATGTATGACTACATACTGAGTTTGCGACTCCCTTCCAGTCTAAACTCCCTTCCAGTCTAAACAAAAGTTTGCAGGGTGATTTTCTTCATGAAATAAATAGAACTTGGGATCTATGCACTCTTCGACATGGAATGTAGAGCTCTGCATAGCTTTTTGAGTGAATGAGTTGTTGCCTAATGAACTGCTTCCTTGTCTCTGTCTAGGCGGATGGCTACCTGCAAATGTGTCTGCTTTCTGTTGTTTAAGCTCAGACACTTCTGTTGTCAAGTTCTTGACGAGGTGAGTGAGGGTTTCAATATCATTTTATTCCTTGTCTCTACCCTTTCTCGCCATTGCTTGGGAATTCCTATTCACGCCTTTTGAGTCCTTTGCTGGTTCATCCTCCTTGATGACTCTAATTGCACTGAGGTCTTTCTCAACAACAATAGCCTCTTCACGGTTTTCCAAGAGCGTTGGTCTCACATCTCGCTTGACGAACTGCGTAATACTAGTCAATGGTGCAGACATGTAGTAATCAATAATGATGGACTCATGAGGTTTGGTGTCCACTGCAAATTTTTTCAATATACGTGTAAACTTCTAATTGAACTCTTCTACCTTTTCTTTCCCCTCCATCTTTAGGCTTCCCAATTCTTTGAGTAACATAGCTCAGGTCTTGTCATTAGAAATATTTTCAAGGAACATTCATTTGAATGCACCCCAGTACTATATGGATTTTGGTGTAAGGTTGTGATACCATGCAGTTGCATGACCTTTCAAGGTGCATGGAAACAATCTACATGCTATGCCATCATGCCATACCTCAAGGGTCTGCAACTGCAGGTAGAAGTTTTCCAAATGGTCTTCTTCCTTCACCATGTTGTCAGGGTTGAACTTGATGTTCATTCTCTTCGCTCACTTTGGCATCTTGTGTAAAACAGTCAGGAGAGCCAATGGTCCCTGAGTCATCCATTCCAAATTTGGGTCAACCATCTCTTCCTCTTCTTCATTCTCTTCCTCTCTTTCAGAATATGACGGCTCCAGCTCTAAGTCCATTGGTTCTTCTCCACCTCCACCTCCTCTGCTGCCTTCCCCTCCATCTCCTGTACCGGATTTTGATCCCAAGTCACAAGAGTGCCTTGTTCCACTTTTCAGAAGATCGAAGGTTCCTCTCCATCTTCAATAGCTTCTACCAAACCTTCAAGGGTGGCAAGAACTACTTCTTCCATTGATGATACAACAAACCCTATGGAAGTGACTTTTGGCTTCCTTAATGTGTATAGGAGATGTTGTATTCCTGGGATTAGTCCAACTGCTTTCATGAACTGGCAAGTGATGGGATGTGTTAGAGTCTGTCTGTTCAGCCCTCCCTCAGAGATCAAAACCTCTTTTGTTGCATTTTATTTTAGGTGTCTCATTCAGCTCGATCATCTGCATTCCATTAGGAGCATCGATCTTCTGATGGAAGGGTCTTGTCTCCATACTTCCCTCATGTCATGTACCTGCTGGTTTGTGTCTTATCATCAAATTTCATCAAAGTCAATTTTACAGTCATTATGGATGGTCTTTTGGTCAGTCAAGAGTCATTTCAGTCATTAGGTCTAGGGTTTCACAAATTTTGTCTTCAAAATCTCCAATAATTCCAGCAGGCACATGAGGATGTTCCTAATAAATTTTCATTCCAAAATTTTGATTATCAATAATGCTTGAGAATGATTCTTCTTCAAAACCATGTTTTGAAGAAGAAATCATTAAATTTATTGTTTGTAATAAATATGTAATTTTAAAGTTTTTCAATCATGGAGTATTTCAAGCGTAGCCCTGGTCATCCTTTGCCGAAATCCAATGCCAACTATCCTTGCAAAAATTGACAAAAGTTTCATCATTCAAGTTAAAAAAAGTCAAAATGGAACAAAATCAGAGTTTGTATTAAAAGTGAAAGTGCCAAAGTTCTACAAAAATTACAAAGTGGGTTATTGAAATTAAAAATCAAAGTCATTGGGCATATAAGATATTTGTGGTCTTTGAAAAATACATTGGTATGCCAAAGAAATCAAAGTCATTGTGGAGGAATGAAATCAGAGTTTTGAAGAACCGACTATGGGTGAAATTCAGTCGCGGCGCATAGGATACAGGTCGTGGCGCATTGGTAGGTCACGGTGCATAGAGCCGTACATCACCGTGTAATTTACAATGTGCGTGGTGCACGTACGGGTCGTGGCACACTGGGTTGTGTGTGCGGTGCACAGAGCCAACGAGCCGATTTTGTCATTACCTTCAAAGAATTTCAAATCTTTCGCTCCCATTTTCTCCGAGTAAGTCCGTCTGATCTTGCAATTGTTGTTGACTAGTGTTTGGTGTGGTTTGAAGTTTGATTTGGAGAAATTTGAATGTCAAAATTTAAACCCTATCCTCTCATGAAAAACTACTCTT
Source organism: Pinus taeda (assembly GCA_000404065.3). NCBI lineage: Eukaryota > Viridiplantae > Streptophyta > Pinopsida > Pinales > Pinaceae > Pinus > Pinus taeda. The sequence continues at coordinate 38,562 of APFE031241082.1, read as the reverse complement.
AGGGTTTGAATTTGAGTATTAAAAACTGATTTTGATGCTGAAATAATCCAACCCCTATTTCCCTTTCCCATCACGGTAATCATATCATCATTTTCAATCCCCTATTCACTTATAATCCCAAGTCACTCATTCCCATTTATCCCTATCCCTATCCCTAAACCCTACAATATCCCATCCCTATCACTTTTCCATATCATTTGCAAAAAAAAAAAATCCCCAAACCCCAGATTCCTAAATACAGTCAAGTGACTATTATTGCATTCAATTGTAATTACATATTAAATCCCATTTGACAAAGCTCCACTACACCCACTTTCCATATTTCCCACAGTCTTTTCCTATTTGGCACACATTTGTCAATTGGAAACAAAGCACCAAATTCTCATTTTCGACAAGTCAAACATTCACTTGGCATAGACTTGTAACACCATGACAGACACTGAGTCATCATATGAACAAGACAGTGATTCTACCACAGAGCTTCATGCATCGAGGAGGCCTCGTCAGGTGGGAAAACATGTCAGAGAAGAGCCCAATTCATTGACTCAATTGCAAGCCTGCCCACTTGCCATGACATGTTTCCAACAACAGTCATGCTTTCAGTATTGCGAGATGATTGCTCAAATTCAGCATCATCAGGAGTTGGCTCGGTTGTTTGTTTTACATTTACGTGATGGTCAAGTAACTCTTGCTAGTGTAAATTTCACCTTGACACCAGAGACCATTTCTCAAGCAACAGGAATACTAAATGTAGGTGAGGAGTGGAACAAAAGACAACAAATAGAAAGAGTACATTATGAACCATACATTAGGCCTAGCTATGTGAGGCAGCTCAACAAGGTGTTCCCATTCTGGTTTTTGAAAGAATCCTATGCGCCGTTGATGAGATTCATTATTAGATACTTTAGTTGTGAGGGTCGCTTCTCACGCCTCTATGCATACCATATCAGATTATTGATGCATTTCACGAGAGTTAAGATGATGAACATTCCATATTTCATGTGCCGAAACATCGAGAGGATGAATACTCTTGTACAGAAGAAGACTCCTGAACAACAGTACAAAAACATTTACCACTATGCTGCTCATCAAGATCATTGTTGCACATCAACCTGGCTTGCAGGGTATCACATGGGGAGACTTCATTTCCCATGAGTTCTTCACAGCTTTAGAAGCTCATCAGGAGGTTTTCCATGATGCGGGTGGACCTTCACATCAGTATGGAGGTCAAGAGGCGGAGACTACTAGTGTGCCGACATATGTCACCTATCAGAGAGGCATGAGAGGATTGTTTGCAGCAGCCCGACGAGTACTATCTCCACCTGGGGTGGAAGGGGTCTCGTTGCCATCATCAGCAACATAGGTACAAGTACAAGACAAAGGCAAGAAGCCTATGCAGGATGAGGGCCCTTCAGGAGGCCAAGACACTGATTTCATATTCATTGACGATGATGTGAGCTATCCTAGCTCAAAGCTGAGGGAGATTATTCAGGAGAAGAAGGCCGAGATAGATGCATTGACCGACAAGTTGCAGAGAGCTCACTGGGTCATAAAATATTTGGAGCAGTGAAACAAACAATTGGAGGATCAGCATACAATCATGGAGTTACAAAACATTCGGAAGAACTGCCAAGCTGCCCAAAGATGGAGGGTGGAGTTCACTTCGCTTAAGAAAGAGATCAATGCCAATTGGGAATCTTGGCTTGAGAGGATCAAAATTCATCTTGAAAAGCTGTTGGCAAAGGCAAACAAGGACAAGTACATGCTCAAGCATATGAAAAATCATTATTGGGCACGAACTCATGTTTGCAAAGCGAGGATCAAAATCTTGAAGGCAAGACTAAGGAGGGCAATAAAACGACGCAAAAGGCATGATAGGCTCCAAATATTGGCCGAAGATTCTTTGGCTGAGCATGATACTCAATGATGGACCTTCAATCCAAATTTCAGCAAATTTGGAGAAAATTTTGTCAATTTTGAATTTTTTTGGCTTCAAAACAAATTTTCCTACCCAACGCGTAGCGCCACTTGGCGCGCGCTTATAATTGGAAGATCCTCTGGAGGAAAACTTTGCATTTATATATTTTGTATGAAAATTTATGCATGCTCATGAATTACCTAAGGATTTCATCAAGTTCTGGGTTGCCTAAATGGTCAAAAACACACAAAAAATGACCTTTCTGCCACCTTTTGCACCCACAGGAAGCAGTGTTGGGAGATTGGGTTTTTGGAGGGGACAATGGACACCAAATCTAGAAATTATACTTGGGTTGGCAAGTAGACGGGTAGGGCTTTCCAGCGAGCTATCATGAGCTCAATTTGGACTTCGGGAAGGCCCTCAAAATTAGCCTAAAAGTTGTGCTATGCATATAGATTTCAGGCATGACGCATAGGGAAATTTGGCCTATTTTTCACTCAGCAGCTCAGAATTTCACCTAGTTTTGACTAGTTTCACTTTTTCATGTAACTCTTGATTTATCTTGATGTAAATTCATGACTTTGATGTAATTTTGGCACATTTCTACTCATCCATGTAGATTCATTCACTAAAAAGTGAAAAGATAGTGAATGAATCAGTTTCCTTTCATGTAGAGGCAAGTTGTTTCATTGCCTATTTTCTAGTTCCTTATTTAGATATGGTTGAAATAGCTCCTAGAATGATGAGCTCGACCCCTAGAGGCATGGGAAGGAGTTAGGATTGTCTATATCATGTAATTTCTAAGTCATTTTCAAGGTTGGACACTTGGGATTGCTTGGCACTCCATTGTACATTTGATTTCTGCATTTTTTGGCAAAGGAAAGACTAGGGTTTGCAGCACTTTTTGGGATCCTTTTGGCTCTATGTTTTGATGGTGTTTTTCTCTATGTAATTTTTAAGTTCATTGATATTTATGTGTACCATTTCCTTTCTCTTTTGCTTCTGAAATTAAACAAATGAGTGGAAAAGGTAGAATTCATTTGCTTGCTGTGCTCTGCCTTTTAGTTTTGTTTAATTCTCAATGTTTTCTTTAGTTTGAAGAGGATTCTTGATACCCTCTTTTCCTCTTCAGCTTTTCACCAGTCTGAACCCTCCATCTTTACAAATCAAAGCATCAAAATGATTTGCCTTTCTTGCCCCAATCAAAACTCTGCAAAACTGGCTTCATCCCCAGACCTTAATTTGCTTTTCCCTTGATTCCAACAAAACCCCCAAAAACAAAATCAAATCAAATCCTTGCACTTCATACCTAGCCTAAAATTAGTTTTTTAGTTCAGTCATCTCAAGGCCCATCGATTATCTTTTGCTGAGATTGACCCAAAGAGAGCCCTCTCCTATCCTTGTAGGGCTAGCTACGAGGCTGAGCGTGGTTTGATGTTGGTCCTGGACCCTACCTTTTCAGCCTGAGGTAAATCTAGGTGCTAACAAGACAGATGGATCAAAGTTGATGATATGGAATTTCGTGTTCAGACCTATGAGGTGAGAAGTAACCAACTGCAAAGTCACGCATAGGTGAGAGGGAGTGTGAGTTATTGGCTTGACCAAATGGTTGATGACTGAGTGAGAGAGGACATTTAGCCATATACAACTGGAGGCCCTCCTTATAGCACTAGAAATGTTGATGGTGTTGGACCCACCAACATTTAGGATCACCCCGATATGAAGTCCCAACTAGACCTCACACCATTTGGTGTGGGAGTCCCATCCTGTATGACGGCCCAGTTGCCATTATCATAAAGATTTGCCTCAACTCTTGTTTGTCAGTGTAGGAGAGTGGTCTGTTTTGTCTTCGAGAAGTGAGTTTCACATGCCTAGTGATTGCTAGTGTCACTTGTGCTAATGGTTCTTTCATTATAGAGGGAGAGGGTGGGAGTGAGTCCCAAGTTGGTTGGGAGGAAGCCCCAACTCTACTATGAACACACAACACGACAAGCCGTGCATAGATTCTGGAGGAACAGTCCACATGGATGCAATAGTCATAACAAACAAGGGAAGGTAACATGTACAACACTCAACAGATGATTCTGCATGAGTGTAATGGTTGTTATTGAAAGTTTTATGTGAAAGGTTTGTCTGATGTCCAGGAGGGTAGCCAACATGGGTGACATAGCATTAACAACATATATAACACACTTTCATTAACATATACATATTACAACAAGCAAATGAGTTCAGGTGTTAAACACAGGTTAAACCAACATGTATTACAAGTGTTCAAGATTAGACTTACAACAGTTACAATACATGTGAGAAAATGTGTTGGCCTATTAGTAGGCTTCTGAATTAAGCGAAAGTTCCAAGACACATCGTTCCACCATACATCACTAACCCTATGTGCGGGGATTTGGAGCCACTATTCCTCAAAGAAAATATTACAGACTCTCAAGGCTATGTGGGAGGAACTGAGGTGAAAAGCCTTTTACATGTACAAATGAGGGGGTACTTATAGCCAAGGTTGAAATTGATCCTTGTGGCGGTTCAACTACCCTCATGAGTATTTGACTTCCATGACTCTTTATACAACAAGTGGGTCCCTTGTACTTCCATGTTACATTACTTTGATTGACAGTATGGCCGAAAGTAAAGATGTGGATGGCATAACTCATCACAATACTCAACATGACAATGCTAGTACATTTGTGATGCTGCTGGTGATCATGTCGAGTTGCAGTGCTCCTGGGTGATGGATGCTCATGGTATGTCACAGCTTCACCTCCATATGAAAAAGTGCGCAGAGTCTTCGATGGTCTTTGAGTCGCTTGATGTTGCATTCATGCATTTCTCCTTGCTTGTATGTTGGTAAGCTCGACAGGTTCATCCGTTAGTGAAAGGTGCATGATGATCTGTCCGTCCATCCATGAACACATCTTGCGTGTTTGCACGTCCGTCTGTCTGCGAATACATCTTTGCATGCATCGTTTGTTCATCCCTTAGAGAACATATACTTCTACATGTGATCCCTTTGTTCATCCCATCAGTCATCATGCCATGTTTATTTGTGTACCTGTGTTTGCAGTCACTCATGGCAAGATGACATCAAATCCATAAACCTTCTAGTATACCATGATGCATGATCGTTTTAGATTCAAGTGACCAGGAGAGGAGACAAGGTTGTTAGGTGGGATGGAAGCTCTTGGCACTGCTGATGAAAATTGTGCAGTAGTCATTAGGTGATGGAGATGGGAAATATGGATCAATAGTGACTATCCAAAGAGTTTGGCTCAGTTGGAGGACAAAACTACGCAGTTTTTGAGAGGAACAGTCCAGGGTGCGAGAAGGTTGGGCAGGCAAAATCTACATAATTTCTAGAATGAGCGGGCACAAGGAGCTTGGTAGCCAAAACTGCACAAATCTTGGACAAAACTGGCAGTTGGCTACTGGGTCACTTGCAGCAACAACTACAAAATTCCTGAGGGGCATTGGAAGTCAACTGTGGGGAGCTTGGCGGCAAAAAAACTGCATAGTTCCTGGAGGGAACTAGTAGTTAGCTGCTAGAGCTTGGCAGCCAAAACTGTGCAATTCTTGAGGGGAACTGGTAGTTGATTGTAGGAAGCTACTGCGGGGAAACCTATTCTGATGCTGGTAGGTTGGCCTATTGATCACCACTGTGTATTTCTAAGCTGAGCAGACTGTTTGGCAGTAGAGGGCTTGCTCATGAAAACTGCACAGTTTTCCGAATGAGTAGCAAGTCGATTGACTAGAAAAAATGCGCAATTTATGAGGGAGACAGGGATGGGAACTTGGTGTCTTTCCAACCTTTCTACATAGTTTTCTCAATGAAAAGAGTGGGCAAGGTCTATAGCCTCTGTGCAATTTTTGAGGGGATTCAGTCCTGGTGTGGCTATCGGGTCAAACTCTCCGGTTTACCAGCATGAAGGTTGATTGATTCACTTGCAAGCAGTGAAGCTTGAAATGGCTTTCTTGGTGCTTCTACGTTGTTCTGGGTGACAGTCGATTGAGTCAATGGTGGGGTGATGGTCTAGCTCTCAGAGGGGAATTTGGTCGTCAGAACTTTAGCAAAGTGACTAAGTGTGGGAACTAGTGAAATACTCATACGTGATCTTGCGAACACACACTTACATTACTAGATGACGAAATGACTCAAACCATCCAGACACACACGTTCAACATGACTGACTGACAGTGTGAGCAACAAGCAAGACACTTGTGATTGATCATTGGTCGATTGTGATGACGCTTGCGTGATAGTGTATGTGACTCTGTGTGTGAGTGCAACAGATGTTTATATAGCGAAAAAAACATGTACACATGAAGCAAAGACCTTGAATGTGACCAGAACATAGTGGCAAGCATGACAATGACATCAACATGAAAAAGCTTCGGTGGAATGATAAAAAAATGTTGGTGCAAAGACTCACACAAGCTTACGGAGTGAACCTGAGTGATCCAGATTTAGATAGGAACGCAATAAAATACAGAGATAACCATATACAGAAAGATGCAGTGGAAATAATACTTCATTTCATTAATGGAAAATACTGAAATATGCTTACAACCAGAAATGGAAATAAACCAGCTAGGGCGATGGCAGCTTATCTCTGAGAAGAGATGTGTGACTACATGCCTCTGAACTATTCCGAACTGTGTTACAATGAGGCTCAAAGGCCTATTTATTGTTGAGAAACAATGGAAAACCCTTGCACATTCGAAAACTCTACCCCTAGAAGATGAAACGCCAAATTGGGCCCGTTTGGGTAAAATTGGTAGCCATCAATTCCCGGGTCGTAACTTTGGCATACGATCTCCATTTGACGCGTATGACAGCTCGTTAGAAATATCTATCTGAGAACTACCACTTTGGGAAGGGAAACATCGGTCCATGGACCCATGTTGCCCCCAGATTTCCCAAAAAACGTCGTTTAGGGCCTCAAAGCAGCTCCGGAAGTTCAGGACCCGAAAAACTACTGAAAATAGTAAATTGTGCTACAATTACGGAAACTGAAAAAGATGAAAGAGACAATTGCGGGGGTCCAAATGGGATAGGTGGGTGGCCACCAACATCCACTTGGATCATTCCTCCCCCCTT
>APFE031241082.1:0-20249 GCA_000404065.3 Pinus taeda | reverse complement strand
TAACTGTGGTCCCTTCATTAATTGTGGGTTAACCACTTACAAATATTAATATGGGCTTTATTGACTCTTGACTATGACGTGATCCCATGACATGAATAAGGGGGTTAGGGTGGGACCCTAACAGTCATCCTTCCAATTCAATCCTTCTTCACCTCATGAAAAGCAAGACATTTCAACAATATCACAATACTTGCTCTCAATCCTAATCTCATACCACCAGCATCTCCTTGCAACTCAATCTTTTCTAGCCCAGATCTCTTAGATGAGTGATCTATTTATAAGTGAGTGAAGGAGGTTATGTTATCAATGGAGGTAATGAATTCCTTTCTAAATTTAGAAATTAGTTCCATGGAAGGAGGGATAGGGAATTAATGTTTCCTAATTCCCTTTCTCATCCAAAGGTGAACTCAAAGGAGCATGTGGCATTTGAGAAACTTCTAGAGGTTTCCAATTGATAAGGAATCTTCAAACTCTCACAAAACTTTGCTCAACTTCACCCAGCGCAGGTCAAAGAGTGGCTAAGTGCAGTGCATAGCACCCTGTTATGCATGGTTTGCATTGTAGCACACTCTAAGGAAGGCTTACCTGCGCTGATATTCTTAGAGGTGGTTTTTGGATGTCTTCAGTGATGGAACTTCTTTGGGAGTAAGGCATTATGATGACTATCTTCTTTAGGGCATGTAAAAATTGTACTAGTGGTTGATGGGCCCTAATAGAATCGACCCGTAAGTTGGGGTTGATGTGCCCAAATAGATCTGTAATAGTTGCCCTCTAAAGCATGAAGTCATAAATATCTATGTCGGGTGAAATGCTTTATCACGAGGAGAGGAATCATTGAACGGAAGGTGACCTGCATTGAATTACAATACATATATCATGATAATTTGATTTTCTTCATGATCTAGCTGAGGGAGGCATACCCATGCTCAACTTATAAACTTTCATTACATGTACATAACTCATATGGTTGTCTAGAGATATAGATTTATGTTTCTACATATATAGATTCATGGTTAGGATGATTGTCTGTGTAAGGTGATTGTACATTTGATTTGGTACTCCTGAATACATCGTAGCCCAGATGGATAAAACTAGATCCAGGGTCTTCAATCTCATTCAATATTCACTCAATGTACAAGTCTAACCATGTGAATAGATGTCCTGAGGTAGAACATGGAGAGACATCATCTGATTACCAGCCCATGATGTAAGTTGTTAACAGAAGCGAGAGGAATCACCGATAATGATGATGACCCTCAAGGTACTACAATACATTTCGTATGGTGTGAATAAATGATTTGATGTCGAACACCATAAAAATTCTTTCGGTCGAAGGCCATTGTTGTCAACCTATCACCAGAAGCAAGAAACATGCCATTGATGTATGCAAGCTTCAAGGCACTGAAGGGGTGTTTCTAAGTCAACTTCTTGGATGATGAGTTGATGTCAACAAGAAGTAACTTCATCACAGGAGGGTGTCTTGATGTGTCCCACATCTACGATACGACATGAGGTAAATGATTTTTGGAGATGAGAATCGACTGACGAAACAAAGTTCCGCAATGGCAGTCATGAAAATGAAGGTTTACAATATTGCAATAGATGAAGTTTTAACTAGATGACTTCTCTTGAACATATCAGTGACACTGAGGTGAATTGGTAGCATTGACCCAAAACAAAAGTGATGGATGGTATGATAGACCAACGGTGAGATAACCATCAAGCTAAATGACCCAACTCAAATAGTCACAAAGATGAAGTGGAGGTGTCATGTTTAAGAGTGACTCGCTACCATAAAATTTCTCGACTTTTCCCATTTTCCCCAGTCATTTCTGACCAGTACCTCTTTATTTTTATCAAACTTGAGGAGGATAACATATGCTTGTTCTATAATTCACCCTTCGGGTGAACCCATCGCTATTTCATGTTTTAACGAGTCTAGTGAAGGTGAAACTCGACCTTGTCTAGATGGACAAGTTTGTCGCTATTTGATAGTTTCACAAGTTTAACGACAAAGATAACTTGGTCCTTTTCATGTTTAGAGAGTTTGAAAAAGGGACGAAAAGAAAACTCTATAAGTTCTTTTTCGTAAAATAATCTCTCAAGTCCGAAAAAGTGTAAAATAATACAAGAGAGATGTCATTTCCAATACTTTAACGAGCTGGAATGGACAAGCTCTCAACAATATTTTCATATTTAGAGAGTCTAAAAAGAGTTTAAAGATGACTCTATGGGGGTTTCTTTTCGTTTTTAACAAAGATTGAAAAGAAACAAAAGTTTGCTTTGTGGTCAAATATGTCCAATTTACACTTTAGTACATTTGATTATGCTTTCAGGTGTTACACCTGCTCAAAAACTTCATCAAAGAGGATTAAAAATATATGTTCAGGGAAAAAATGAATAAAAACCCATATTTACTTTGATTAATATGAAAAATAAACATAAAAACAAGTTTTGTAATTCATTTTTACCATTTGATTTTAGAGCTTTGGAGCAGTTTTTAACCCCAAACTTCACCAGCTGATTGTGCAGGATTCTGTGGATCATTTCTCATGTCATCCAGAATAGGTAGGAGCTATCCCAGTGCTCTTTCATCTCATTCCATTCATTTTCAATTTTGAGCAAAAACGTTTGGTTTTTGAGGCCCATAAGGTTTCATTTTTGTGCCCTCTAGATCAACGCACTCTTCCTATATCGAAAGGTGTGCTACATTACATGTACCTAAAGGCAGTATGCATTGCATCACATTGTCTCTAATGAGGGGGTGCGATGGGCGCAAAAGCCAAAAAATGGAAGTTGTTTTCTCCGAACTCTTCCACTGTTTTTTGCAAAAATTGGATCCTAATTTGTCTAATGGTTGTGTTTCAGACATTCATCAGATCAGAATGGTGATTATATGGAGAGAACGAGAGCATGAAGAACAAGACATGATTGCCTTAAATGATCAAGGCACAGTTGATGCCTTAAGGAACTGTGGGTTGCTGAAGTATTTTCACTTATCCAGCATGCGGCAACAAATTGAACTGCTACAGTATCTTGTTTGTTCTTGGGATCCTACTGATGTTGGCATTATGATATAGGTATGACTCAAGTGTTGTCCTTGATGGCAACTCACTCAGATGACAGATCATAGTTTAGACTCACAAAATGAAGAAAGAAAGGTATATGCAGGTTCACTATATACCAAGTCACGTATATACATAGGTTCACTATATACCAAGTCGTGTACACATGTAGGTTCACTATATATCAAGTCATGTATATACACAAGTTCACTATATACCAAGTAGTATATACATGTAGCTTCACTATATACAAAGGTGCGTTTAATGTACACACACACTTTCATAGAAGGAAATGCGTGTACATGTCGAAAAACTGAGTTTTGGTCCCTGGTATTTGGTCTATGGTATTTTTGTATTTGGTCCATGGCATTTGGTCCAAGGTATTGACCCCAGGTATTGGGTGCAAGGTATTGGTCCTACATGGTTTTGGACCATGGTATTGAGAGAGGCCTAAACCTATATAAGGAGAAGAAGATCATTAGGCCAAGGGGCAAGTATTCAAGTAATGAATATCTAATGAAGTGTGAGATCTAGTATGTTGGTTATGGGTTTGTGATGCTTTGCTTGATCTGAACCAAGGGTGCACATATGTGGTTGATGAAGGTTGATGGATCGGGATCATGAAGACTAAGATGCATTATCATTATATGGTATGATCATGAATAGATCAGAATATTGACGCATGCCTTATCCTTTATATCTTATGTTCTAGGTATATCTGAAGTTGAAAATTGCAACGAAGGTATAAGTAATTATTTTCAGATCTATACGCGGGTTCCCTTTGGTGAAAGAGCATACACATGCTGGTCCGACACAGTGAAGTAACATATACTTTATGAGATTTGATATTTGACGTTGTTGTTGGTTCTAGTAGTTGTTGCAGAGTTATGTGCTCTGCTCTTTGTTATGGTGATTGTGTTTTGATGATAGGGCTTCAGTGATTCAGCTGTAGGGTGATTCAGAGTTGATGGTTATATTGCAGTAGTGACTGTTTTGTATTGATGGATCCATTTTGAAAATTTATGAAATGCGGTCCCTAGAAGAAAAGAGAAGGTTGTAGCCTTCTGTAGGTCAGCACCTATGTACTAGTACATTAGTTAGTAAAAGAGCTAGGGGGTTGTAGCTCCCTTCCAGTAGTAGCTAGAGAACAAGAGAAGGTTGTAGCATTTTGCAGGTGGGTGCTTGCATACTGGTATGAGTCTGTGCCAGTACAAAATTGTAAAAATAACTTTCTTATTAAAAGGAAGATAGAGACAATTGCCGCAGGTGGTTTTCGCCCACATTGGGTTTCCACCTTATATCATGGTGTTCATGTGTGCTTCTTATGTGTGATGATCTGTTCTATTTTACTACACCTGTTTACTGTTTATATGGTTAATGTTTTGATGCACTCATTAAAGATCAACTAACTGAATCATAAGTTTACTGGATATACGCTAGTTTCATTAAACACGGTTGCATATACACACAAGTTGCCTTAACTGAAGTAGCGTATACAAATCTGATAATGGAAATGAAAAGATTATTGATTTGCTAATCCTGATTCACCTCCCCCTGCTCTCAGTATTATTTCCAACAATTGGTATCAAAGCAGGTCCTTCAGAATAAGATTGATTGCTTGAAGGAAGATCCATCAGGATGAGTAATCAAGAAAGAGAGGGATCCATCAGACCACCAATCTTCATTGATAGCAATTTTGTCTACTGGAAGATAAGAACCACAACATATCTAGAATCAATTGGAACAGATGTTTGGGGAATCGTGGAAGGAGGATATACATATCCATTAGCAATTCCTACAGATACGGAAAATAGAAAGCAATACGAACTCAATGCCTAAGCTGTTACTATCTTATTGGGAAGTTTGTCAAAATTAGAGTTTGTCAAGGTCATCTAACTCAAATCAGCCAAAGAAATATGGGAAAAAATCATTCTATGCTACGAAGGAGATGATCAGGTAAAACATGCTAAGCTTCAAACTCTCAGAATACGGTATGAAACTCTAAAGATGCGTAGTAATGAAAGCATAGCTAATTACTTCCGATGTATAGATGAGATTGTCAATTGTATGAAGAATCTGGGTGAAGAAATTAAGGAAGTTGTCTTAGTCGAGAAAGTTTTGAGATCATTGTTTGCTAAATTTGAATCTAAAGTGTCTACCATAGAAGAAAAGGAGGATCTGTAGAAAATCACTATGACGTAGATTCATTGAATCCTAACTGCTTTTCAAATGAGAAAAGGAAGACCGTCAAAGAAGCCACATTAAAAGTATCAACAAAGGGAAAATAAAAACTCAGTGAATCAAGATACATTTCAGAAGAAGAATATGAGGTAAATTTTGTCAAGAATCTTCAATGGGGATCTGGAAGGTTCGAAGGTAAGCTAACTTTCAAATGTTTTTCTTGTGCTAGAGTTGGTCACTACACTGCTAGATGCCCTCATAACAAAGGAAACATGTCTGAAGAAGGTAATAGAAGTTATTATACTCATGATAAAAGTAATGAATCATCCAATAGTGATGAAGACATTAGACTTCTCATGGCATTTGAAAATAAGGACGTAGAAACAGAAGAAGTTACCAGATTAAAATAACACCTAGAGGCAGTAACTAGAGTAAGGGAGCAACTGTAAGATGTAGTAAAAGATCAAAGCATAACAATTTAGAGACTTGAATCTAAGATCCTCTCTCTAAAATAAGATCTTAAAGAATGAAAGAAGCAGAATAAAGAAGCTCTTGAAGAACAAGAACATGAAGTGCTCAAATTAAGGCAACAAGTGGAAGAAGGAAGAAAAGCTGAAGAAAACATAAAGAAGTAATATCTGGAAAAGGAAGAACAACATCAAGTTGAGGTAAATAGCTTAAAAGGTAAATTAGAAGAAAAGGATAAACTGTTACGATTTCAAGACAGTACTAAGATTTTGGATGATATTCTTAGTAGTCAAAGATCTCCTGCTATCGAAACTGGTATTAGCTTTTATGAAACTGTCGAAGGTGAATCTAGCTCATAGGGTGAGGAAAGGAATTCTATTGCAAAATCTGAAATGATCAACAAAGAGATAGGTGGTCAACCCCAGCAACAACCAAGGAAAGAAATTCTTCAAAGAATATCTTTTGCTCCTAACTATGGAAGTGATAGTCAGTTATTTCCTCAAATGAATAATGTTGAACGTTATGTATGTCATAATTTTGGACATATTGCAGCCAAATGCAAAAGAAGAATGGTTGAAGACCATCACACAGAAAGATCATCATGTTCCAGGTACTTTAAGGGACATTCTTTTGCTTGCAATATGTTTCGTCACAAAGCTATTGATTGCAATAAAAGGAATATGAAACATGTAAGATGTTATGTAACTAACAAGTTTGGACATAAAGTAAAGGAATGCAGGAGCAAAATTCAGACACCAAAGCAAAATGATCATACATCATCACAATTCTAGGTATTGAAGAAGACAAAATTAGAATCATAAAGATGTGGCATAACTCAGTTAGCAGACATAAAAGACATAGGGGAAACTGAAAGTGTAGACCTTCAATATTCCAATTTACATAGGTGGATATTATAAAGAGAAATTGCACATATACTCGAGTTAGAGGCTCCAGAGTTGCGTATATGGAGCTCTGAAGAAAAAGCAACAGAACAGATTCAGGGAAAGAAGTATGATATGGTTTAGTCATGGTATGTGTTGGTTGGCACAAGTTCAGGGGGAGCATATGCTTCAAATAATTGTTGGCATTATGGTTAGAAGACTTTGGTGATAATGCTTATGTGGCTAAATGATACATCTTGCTACTTACTGTTGGTTGGTCAAGAGAATGATATTGTAGGTTACAGGTTGCTGATGTTGATGAGATATTCTTATAGTGTAGATCATATGGTGTATGATAGTTGCTGATGACTATCATGTTCTTGTTTAGACTCAGCATGTGCTCAGGGGGAGCATGGATGGATTGATACATCTTAGCATATACAAAGGGGAGCTCAATCAGAGCTTTCAGCATGTACTCAGGGGGAGTATGGACAACACAATGTATATCAAGGGAGAAAATATCTTGGTCCACCCTTTGCCCTTGATGTCAAAGGGGGAGAGTGAATTGGTGTGGTTGTTTCCATTAAGTCCAAATGGGGAGATTATTGGCATTATGATACAGGTATGACTCAAGTGTTGTCCTTGATGGCAACTCACTCAGATGACAGATCATAGTTTAGACTCACAGAATGAAGAAATAAAGGTATACGCAGGTTCACTATATACCAAGTCGCATATATACACAGGTTCACTATATACCAAGTCGTGTACACATGCAGGTTCACTATATACCAAGTCACGTATATGCGTAGGTTCAACAAATACCAAGTAGTGTATACATGCAGGTTCACTATATATAAAGGTGCATTTAACGTACACATGCACTTTCACAGAAGGAAAGGTGCGTACATGTCGGAAAACTAAGTTTTGGTGTGTAGTATTTGGTCTATGGTATTTTGGTATTTGGTCCATGGTATATGGTCCCAGGTATTGAACCAAGTATTGGGTCCAAGGTATTGCTCCTACGTGGTTTTGGACCATGGTATTAAGAGAGGCCTAAACCTATATAAGGAGAAGAATATCATTAGGCCAAGGGGCAAGTATTCAAGTAATGAATATCTGATGAAGTGTGAGATCTAGTATGCTAGTTATGGGCTTGTGATGCTTTGCTTGAACTGAACCAAGGGTGCACCTATGTGGTTGATGAAGGTTGATGGATCAGGATCATGAAGACTAAGATGTATTATCATTATATGGTATGATCATGAATAGATCTGAATACTAACGCATGTCTGATCCTTTATATCTTATGTTCTGGGTATATTTGAAGTTGAAAATTGCTGTGAAGGTATAAGTAATTATTTTCAGATCTGTACGTGGGCTTCCTTTGGTGAAAGAGCGTATACACACTGGTCTAACATAGTCAAGTAGCGTATACTTTATGAGATTTTATATTTGAGGTTGTTGTTGGTTCTAGTAGTTGTTGCAAAGTTCTATGCTCTGCTCTGTGCTATGGTGACTGTGTTTTGATAACAGGGTTTCAGTGATTTAGTTGTAGGGTGATTCAAAGTTGATGGTTATATTATAGTAGTGATTGTTTTGTATTGATGGATCTAATCTAAAAATTTATGAAATGTGGTCCCTGGAAGAAAAGAGAAGGTTGTAGCCTTCTGTAGGTCAGCACCTACGTACCAGTACATCAGCTAGTACAAGAGCTAGGGGGTTGTAGCTCCCTTCCAGTAGTAGCTGGGTAACAAGAGAAGGTTATATCCTTTTGCAGGTGGGTGCCTGCGTACTAGTATGAGTCTACACCAGTACAAAATTGTAAAAATAAGTTTCTTATTAAAAGGAAGATAGAGACAATTGCAGCAGGTGGTTTTCACCCACATTGGGTTTCCACCTTATATCATAGTGTTCATGTGTGCTTCTTATGTGTGATGATTTGTTCTATTTTACTGCACTTGTTTACTATTTATATGGTTAATAATGTTCTGATGCACTCATTAAAGATCAACTAAATGAATCATAAGTTTACTTTATATACGCTAGTTGCATTAAACACAGTTGTGTATACACGCGGGTTTCCTTAACTGAAGTAGTGTATAAGAATTTGATAATGGAAATGAAAATATTATTGATTTGCTAATACTTATTCCCCCTCCCCCCCCCTCTCAGTATTATTTCCAACAACTGACCATGTTTTTCACATTAGGGAGAAAGTGATCCCCTTTACCATCAGGGACATTTACTTTCTAATGGGTTTATCGAGGTGGGGTGCCCCCATTTCATTATCAGGATTCACCAGAGGAGGTGAATTAGTGAGAGATTATATTCGTCAGTTCTATTGAGAAGGATCTCAGCCCAGTTGAGATGGAAAGATTAATATCCGAGATGTAAGTGATCTTCCATTGAGAACAATCATTTTCACTCTTGCCAAACTGGCTGGCTGTGCAACTGTACCTTTGGAAAATAGATCTTATATGCAGTATGCTTTAGAGTGCTTGGAACTTAAGGTATTCAACTGGTGTGAGGCAATTCTTCCATCTATGAGGGAACAACTGACCGAGGCGAAGACTGGAAAGACAAAAAAATTTGGTTATGGGTCTATCCTGATTTCCTTTGCCTCAGAGAGAATCCCTCTCATGCAGCCACAACACATTTCATTGGGAGCTCCTGGACCTAGAGACCCATGGATGCAGAGGGGGGTGGACCTTATGGATAAAGATGCCAGCCATTCACTAATCTCATTTTCCTCTACTTTCTTCGAGTGGTTCAACTATCAGGAGATGGCCTTCTCAGAATATCCATATTTAGGGATGGACTTACATGGTTTTTCAGACTTGGTTTTGCCAGCTAGGGCGCAGTGGAGTGCCATTGGTAAATTGTTTGACCAAATTTTTTTTTCCTCTTGAAGTTTTTACTTTTTTTGTGTTTTACGATTGCTACCAAGACTAAATAAACTCGTATGTGTATGCAAATTTTGGATCCATTTTACTTGTGGTACACCAATGAGAGGTAGGTGTGCCAGTTCAGAGAGCTGTTGGGAGGGCAGTTCTCAGGGACTTGGATTTAGCGGAGACCTTGGCTGAGCTGTAGGTTCACATAGATGGTTTGACCCTTGGTATTCTGGATGTTCAGATTGAGGAGCTTACGACGTGATTGCAACGCCATAGTATTGGCATGTTGAGTCGTTGGATGAGACTCCTACGTATGATAGCACAGGCTGTGACCTATTATCATTAGCAGCACTAGTCTATTGGGATATTTTCTGCATATATTTTTGAGTTTTTGGGTCAGATGACCAATTTTTTTCTCAGACACAAACTATTTGTAAAAACTTATTTACAACTATCTATTTGACTTTCAGAGTTTTATTATGGTTAAGTGATGCAATCCTATTCAAATGATGTTGAAAAAATGTTTTCTTTGCAAATGTCGCAAATGTCTATTTAACACATAATTTGCTAGAGAGTCAGTTAATGTGTTTAAATTTATGGAAATATGTTGATATTGAATAAATTTAAAATACCTTTCCAAAATACGAACTCTAAGGAACATGCGATGGATGGCTGGGTTTCAGATGGTATAGACGCCAGTGAGCTGTAGTACAACCAATTGTGAATCTAGCCTAACGATGATTTCGCATATGCCATGTCAAATGGAAATAGAGAGGAGTTCAATCAACGTGCTATACTCAAGGATATTGTTTTTCGATCAACCAATACATATCCCTCTGAAACTCACTAACTCGTCGCTAGGCGCGAAAATGGCCCATGCTGTAGAAGACAGGTTCTGCATACTATGACTAGCTTTGTCGGCATACCCAACAAATGGTTATGAAAAGTTCAACATCAGCAACAAATGTGAAGTGGATTACCTAACCAAATAAGAACTCCAAAAGAAAACTAACGCACAGAAATGCAATCAAAGCATATGGACAGTGAGTTTTACTACACGTAACTAAGCATAGTAACGTTTAAGATACAACCCATTTCGAGGTTGCGACAATGGAATCCCATCATAATCTAGTAACTCGTAGGCTCCCTTTGTCAACACAAGTTTAACAATATAAGGGCCCATCCATAATGGTTCAAATTTTCCTGCTCTTAGTTTGTCAGAATCCTGATCCTAAAGGAAGACCAGGTCTCCTTCTAAGAAGACACAAGGTTTAACGTTCTTGTCATATTGTGCCTTGATGTGTTTCTTATGCACCTCATTAGCCAATGTGGCATCACGACAAGTTTCATCCAAATGGATTAATTCCAAGAAATGTGCTTCTTCTTCAGAAGTGTTAGGTGGCAGGTCAATTGTGAGTTTGAGGGATGAGATTTCACATTGGATTGGTAAGACCGCTTCCAAACCATACACCAAATGAAAAGGCGTAAATCCGGTTGCATTTCTTACCGAGGTTCGATATGCCCACAAAGCCTGGTACATGATTAAATTCCAATTTCGTTTATGGACTCCAATCATTCTTTGCAACATGCGCTTAAGGAATTTGTTGATAGCCTCAACTTGTCCATTAGCTTGAGGGTAGTATGGAGTAGAACTATCATGTGACAGTCCTAATTTGGTAGTTAATTCGACCATCAAGTGATTGTGAAAATGCAATCCATGATCTGTAACTATAGCTTGTGGTACACCAAACCTGGAAACCAAATGGTTAAAAGAAAAGAGAGCAACCATTTCGCACTGTTGTTCAATGTAGGCATCACCTCAGCTCATTTGGTAAAATAGTCAACAACGACTATAATATACCCATGCCCCCCGGCCGAGGTGGGGTTACATGTCATAAAATCAATGCCCCATTTTGCGAATAGGCCAGCAACAACGACTAGATGCAGCGGTGCAGGTGGTAATCTGGTTTTATGATAAAAAATCTGGCAAGCATGACAACTTCTGATAGCAAGAATGCAATCTTTGAATATGGATGGCCAGAAGTAACCAGCTCATATATTTTTTTGTGTAGTTGCGTAACTAGATAAATGCCCCCCAAAAGCACCTGAATGACATTCATTCAAAGCTTTTTCGGCCTTATCATTAGTAAGGCACCTACGTAAGATGGTATCAACACCACAACTATAAAGTATATCACCAATGATCAGATAATATATGGGTTGTTATCGAGTACGTCATTGTTCAGAGTGAGAGGTATTAGGCCAAAATGCTTGAGTCTGGAGATAGACCAGTATATCTCCATACCATGGATCACATGACAAAATCAGAAATAGAGACTCATCCAAGATTGATGCTTTTGATGTGAAATCATTGGAGGACAAGGGAAGGTCACAAAGTAACTTGGCAAAGACGAGAGATTTCTTTGATTTAGATTTGATGAACTCCAAATCAAACTCCTGCAAGATAACTATCCATTTAGAATATTTTCCCCCCAGCAATTGATGTGACAAAATGTATTTCATAGGATTGCAATCTAATACAATGGTAATTTTGCGAAGGAGGATGTAATGATGAAATATCTGTACGGCTTGAACGGATGCCAAGGCTAACTTTTCAACATATGCATATTTTCTTTTTGTATCATTGAGATTATGACTCAAATAACAAATAGGATGTTCAGTTCCACTTTCTTCTTGAACTAAAACCATACCAATGGTTGTATCTGCAGTGGCGAGATACAGGTAAAAGTCTTTTTGATAGTTTGGTGGATACATTAATGATGCTCTAATCAGGGAATCTTTGATAGCATCAAAAGAAGCTTGTGTAACTTGATCCCAATGGAAGGGTACCCCTTTCTTCAATAGACATGTATAACCTTTAGCTAATTTAGCATAGTTGGAATGAACCTCCTCAAAAAGTTTTCCTTCCCTTGAAGTCTCTATATCTGTAACAAATTTGAAGGTGGAGGCATGTCAAGGATTGCCTGAACCTTTATGGGATCGATTTGAATTCCATATATCGAAACTACGAACCAAGCAATTGACCAGAGCTAACAAAAAACACACATTTGTGTGGATTGAGTCTTATTTTGTAGTGTCGACATCGTAAAAATATTGCCCTCAAATGTTGTGTGTGATCAGTCTGTTTCCCCGAATGAGCAGGCAAATCATCAAGATAGGATTGAAAAATGTGTTTGATGTCATGGAAGGACTAATTCATCGCCCTCTAAAATGTAGCCCCTACATTCTTCAAACCAAAAGGTATCTTTCGATAAGCGAATGTGCCCCATGGACATATAAATGCAATTTTTGATTGGTCCTATGGGCGGATATTGATTTGATTGTAGCTAGAAAATCCATCCATGAATGAAAAGATTTCACATCCATCACATTTGTCAATAATCTAGTCGATAAAATGTGTAGGATAGATTTCCTTTGGACATGCTTGGTTTACATCCCTATAATCGACGCACACTTGAATTGTCCTTTGTTTTTTCATCACTGGAACAATATTAGATACCCAATCGGTAAGAGGTACAGGGAAAATGAAGCCAACATGCAAAAGTTTTTCAACCTCTACTTTAATTGCATTTACCTTCTTAGGATGAATAGGTCGAAGCTGATGTCGTACTGGTTTGACATTAGGGTACATTTTAATCTCATGTTCAACAATTCTTGAGTCAATGCCCCACATCTCCTCATAAGACCATGCAAAGACATCTCGAAATTCGTGAAAAAGAGCACAATAATTATCTAGTTTCAATGGAGAACAAGATTTGCTGACATGAATGTTTTCTACAATGTTAGGATTGGTTGAAATGTTTATAGGAATTGTTTCTTCTATGTTAGACAAATTACACTCAGAATCTACAGTATTTACAGAATTCGACAAGAAATCAATGATCGATGGGTGATTGAGTTCATTTGAATAATCTTCATTGTCATCTCGAAGGTGGGAACGATGATGGTAATATTCCCATGGCATCTCTCCTATCATCATTGATTGGACGATTCCTTCATCCGTAGAATGTATACATGAAAAAGGATCCAAAGAGGTACCATATTCTAATGACCTATCTACCCATACAATTGTTGAGTGTGGATTAGGGTTTGCCACACAAGCCTGAAAGACTGATTGCTGTAACAATTCAATGGGGCTTGGTGGCATTGCCTCACCATAAACATCACTTTCAAAGTAGTTGGAAATCTTCTTAAAATCAGATGATGTAGAAGAAATCATGTTGCAAGTCTCCACTCTTGCCACTTCCGCGAAACTAGATGGTGACTGGAAGGTAAAAGTGCCCATCAGGGAAGGATCTTTAAGGAGACCTACTCCAACATTTTGAAGCAATGGTGAGCTTTTGTGTATCAACGGAATGCTTCCTGTAACCTATGAACTATTGGGAAAGAAGGCTAGTTGATCAATCACTGTGATTCCACCCTTCAAGGGAAATGCAATTGTTTGAAAGTATGTGGAAACAACAACAACCATAGCATATACCCAAGGCCTTCCTAGTAAAATGTTGTAATCAAGGAGTCCGTCAAGTACCTCGACCTCAACATTTACTGTTTTGCGTCCTAGTTAAATTTGCAGGTTACTCAAAATCCCATACAGAGTGTATGTTCTTCCATCGAAAGCTTTTAATGTATTTGGTGATCGTGACAAGGGCAGTGAACCAAGAGTTTTCCAGCAGCTCATGGAGATAATACAAGTAGATGCCCGCTCATCAATAATAGTTCGGTGAACATTTTTATTGAGAGCTTTTACTTGTATTAGGAAAGCTAGTTGCACTGGTAACTGTGGTGTATATCCCGTATGGTTAAAAACCACAAGATTTGAATCCGTAGGATCTATTCCACCTATCGCTGATAATAAAGCTTGTTTCTAGGAGCGACAGTTTTGCAACACCTCGAGTGTCGATATTGTGGTAGGTGATTGAGCCAAATCTTCCATTATATTATAGTTTTGAGCTGCTCGAGCATGAGGATTGAATGTTGATTTGAGTAAAACTCCCTTTGGTGGCTTTATTGTCAATTCAGGTACAATTGGTGGAACAACTTTTGGTGAAGCCGAGGTCAAAGTACTAGGTTGATCAGTAGCCTGGTTATTCGACGAGGATGAATTTCCATAATATTTATTCCTTGTTGACACCAAAACATCCTTTTGCAAATTTGCGATGGATAACATCAATACTTGGGATGTGGAAGCATTATCAGTTGCAACCAAATGTGTCTCTGGGGTTGGAAACAAATCTGTCAACACTGCTGAGGTCTTTGAAGTCTTTAGAAGCTTAGAGACCTGAGAGCGATGTGGATAGTTTCTTGTATAATTCTCATCATTACATATAAAACATGGATAACGAGGTTTCCTAGCCGCGGTAGGGGAATCAGATGATTTCTCAGGAGTGGAATTTTCTTGTTTCCTTTTGTTATTCTTCCCCTTTTTGTTACCTCCTGGTTGCTTTGGATTCTTTCCTTTATCAGATGACACAACATTAATTTCTGAGGCAAGAGTGTTTTCTGATGTATTTGTAGTTTGATTGGAAATAGCAAGAGTTTGACTAGATGGTCCTCTTGCCACTTGTGTGCTTGAAGAACCAATCACACTGTCACCGGCATGAGAGTCCCTACCTGATTTTGGAGGTGGTGGAACAGTCAAGGCTGGTCTAGGTGCATTGGGAATTTTATCATAGAGCATGTCGAATTGTGTGTTAATCAAATCCAAATATTGGGCACGAGTGATAACTTGCTCTTCTATGACAACTCCTCCTTTTTCCATATCGTCGGTGATTGATGGCAGCAAGGATTTTATGAATCACTTAGCTAAAATATGATTGGGAACATATGTCTTAACCATTAGACGACGCCGTTGCCACTCATGGATATGATCTGATATATGGGTGGAGGTATTCTGTTTAAAGTTGGTCAGGAGTTCCATTCTAGTCTCGTATCTGATAGGTAACTAGAAGTGGGTCAAAACGGTAGTGGCTAAAATGGTGAAGTTATCGAAAGAAGCTCTTGGTAATTCAATGTACCATTTAGTAGCTGGACCAGTAAGCGTTCTTTGGAAAAGACAAAGTCTAATAGAATCATCATTCAAAGTATTGGATGAACACCATAGGTGAAAGGTCATAACATAATTTGATGGGACTTCTCCTGGATTTCCATTAAACTTCGAAATATAAGATGTTAACTTATGAGGAATTATCAGCCACCAAGGCGCATATGCAATTGGATCATTAGTGAGCTCGTTTAAATCTGGTTATTCTAAAGTTGCTACTAATGGCAACTGTCGATTCAAGTCAGGGTGAGAATACCCAAGATAAGATGGAATTGTTTGTGCAATAGGTTTTTGCATACCAGCATAGGGCATCTACATTTGGTAACCTTGGTAAGGTTGTTGATAACCAAATTGGATTTTTGGTTGTCCATAACGTGCAAAGCCTTGTTGTCTAGGTCCTCGGTAAGCTTGATATTAACCAAAACCAGTTTGAGCTTGTGAACCGAGTCCAAACTGGTGTTGGGACTGGGGTTGTTGGCATTTCGGTAGCCATGGTTGTTGAACCAACTGTTGCTACCTAGTAATGAAAGATTGACCAAGTTGTGGATCAATTATACTAGTGTAAGCTTGGGTCATTCCAGATAAAGGTATACTAACCTAAGGTTGTTGTTGGGCTCCAGAAACAAGTGGTGTGTGTATAACAACTTGAGAAACTTGAACCTCTTGACTTGAAACTTGTGGTTGCAAGGAAGAAGGATCAGTTTGTACTCGTTGAGATATAGTAGTTTGAGCTTATGAATATGGCATAGTAGTAACAACAAGTGTAGTAGGGATATTTGACATGGTTTGCATTGGTTGTGTTGGATACACAAGCCTTGGTTGGTCCAGCATTACTGGTTTCCATTGAAAAACTCTCATTCCAGTTTGACTTGATTATTGTGGGAAATTACCATATGGTTGTCCTCCAGAATATGGAGCATACGATGAATAAGCATATTGCTTTCCATATGGTGGAAATATAGCTTTTAATGGATACACTGGTCTTTGATGACTAGATTGCCCAGATTGATATTTTTGTGTAGGATTAGATTTTTGAGTTCCCATTTGAGAAAAACCAGGTAGAGTTTCGGATGAGTACATGGGTGTTGACCATGGTGCAAAATCAATCCCTGAGTGGGTTCCAGAAAATGATTGGTAACCAACCAGGATGGATGATTCACTGTATAGGTATGACTCAGGTGTGGTAGAAAAAATCGAAGGAGTTACAATAGAAGATTTTGTTGCAACTGCATTGAATGATACAGTCTTGGATGTTGATGGTTGTTCAGCCATAGTTAACTGGCCCAAAAGTTGTCCTAAATATTCGATGGGAACTTGCAAGGAAGCATGATCAGATGAAGAAAAGTAATCAGGAGTAGCAGGATAAAGATTAATCCCAGTTCCAAAGTGAAACAGGGTTTCAGGTGTGGAATCCTCTACTATATCTTCTATGGCAATCAAATCTGGTGGAAGAGGTTGACCATTAGATCCGTAAAAGATTTCTGGTGTTGATGAAAGTGTAGTTTCAACAGTGATTAATGTTGGAGGGGTAACAACTTATGAATGTTGAAATTTGAAGTCCAGATGTTCAGGTAAATGAACAACAGTTTCAAAGGGAGGTTCCTAAACAACTTCTGGTTTAGATGTAACTTCTGTTGGAACTGGGATAAATTCTAGACCAACTTCTGATGGAGCTATTTCAAGTTCAAAAGTACTTTCTGGTTGAACAATTTCAAATTGAGTATCAACTTTTTCTTGGACAACCTCGGTTACTGTTACACTAGGATCAGTTCTAATGTCCATAGGTAACTGTGAAACTTCCTCTTTAGGAACAAATGTACCAATAACTAGAGTCTCTATAGTTGTTGAAACAAATGTTTCGAATAACCCAGATGAAGAACTAGGATTTCTTGATGTACTAGACTCAATTAAATGAGACCGCTTTGTCTGAATTGGTGTCGCTTCGCGAGGCAAAGGTAGTTGACTCACTGTTCTCTGCGAACGATGGGATTTGGGTTGAATTTCCTCCACGATTGCAAATTAATTTATCAACTTAAACTCAACTAAGGAATAAGGATGGTATTCGTGGTCAATTAATTTTAATGATATTGGAACACAACTTTGTTTTCTCAGTTTTAAGGAGTCGAGAAAAAGCAAAAGATGACTCTAGTCGCCTTCGATTTTTAATGAGCCTGAAAGGACAAGTGATCCTTTTATTTTTAAAGAGTCAAAAAGGAATGAACGTGACTCCTCTGGAGACTCTAGACAAGAGGGTTTACTAGAAAAATAAAAAAACTGCAATATATACCTTGGCGATAAATGAAAGAGAAATTACCAAGGACTTTACGTACGGAAGTCAATCTTTCTGAATGTTGTGTTCGGTGCATTGCGACCGGTAAGGTGGCGGACTCGGCTTCCTATGGATAAAGGATTTCAACCTATTGGGGTATCCCACTATATACATGACTTTACAGGGAGCACAAGTACGTACTAGCACTTATCGAATCAAAGAGGAGGAATCACCCAACCTTCAGTGAAAATGACAGCGACTAGGTTTAAAGACGCTGAAACACATCTTTAGCCTAGTCCTCTAGATGCTTTTCGTTAAGTTCCAAAGTTTTGTTATATTAATTGATGTTTGTTTTAAGTTGATCTTGCTTAGAAATTTGCCTTTGAAGGTTCACGATGAAATGTGTTCTGGAATTCCTAAGAATGCAACTAGAATGATAAGCACTCTTTTCGTTTAATTTCAACAATGAAAATCCAAATTATGAGGGATAGAGCATAGAAGTACTTTTAAACAATCAACGGAGAGCACAAACTAATGCAATTCCCTAAATGTTCCTTTTAGCACACAAACTAAAACTCTAAAATGCAAATTGCAAGTATTTATTTTCAGTTTCTCTTAATGTGAATGATGCAATAAGAAAAACTAATGCACAAACGATTCATAACGTTTTCCTAAAAAATGGCGATTTATGAAAATTTATTCTAAAAGAGAAAGGAAGATTGAAAGACACTTTCAATTTGGAAGAACAGGAGATTTTTGACACTTTAAATGAAAATACAAATCAAATGCACAAATAGATCTATCGACTATCAATGAAGGACGATTTTACGACACTTCACTTTCTAAAGAAAATGACGATTTCACGACACTTTTATATTGATAGAACAATAAATCAAAAATATTTTTTGATAACGGATTTCAAATGGAAAAACAAATACATAAAAATCATTCACCAATCCTAATCTAAACAAGGCTAAATTAAGGAGATGAAAGGCTGGTTTTCAGAGATGAGACATCATTTACTTTCAACAAGCAATTCAAACATGACGAAAATTGACAAAAACATCAGCTTCTAGATGGGAAAATGATCCTCAAGAGATTACCGCAGGCTGTAGTGATAGACAGTACACTGAATTGCTCTATCCTCATGCAGGAAGTCCACTGCAGCGTAGGTCTCAGTTAGAGACAGTGCACTGATGACAGTGAGGAATCCTAAAGGTGTTTTTGGCTTAAACTTGATTCAATTTTCAGTGAATTTAGACTTGAATTCAATAAATGATAGAAATTACATTATATTGGAATGTTCTAAGAGGCTACTTAGCTACTAAAAAAAGGAAAACGTCGCCTAGTGGAGTCGCCAGTTTGTTTCAGGAATATTTAGTGTTCTTGAAAAACGCCTAACCCTCTTGATCTAGTAGCTGATCTAGAAACAAAAATCAAAGCAATCTTAATTTTTCCTATAAACAACAGATAAAATAAGGGATAGAGAACCTACTTGTAACTTCTACTTGTTCCTTGTTTCCCTTGACCGATTTCGCTGCTCCTTCCCATACTTAAATCGCTTGAGAAGTACCTGCACAACTTACAGAAACAAAAACCCATCAAAGCATAATGATCTATTGTTCATAAATAACATGGAATTGAAAACATGATATACACATGAATGCATTAACATAAACACAATCATAAGGGAAAAATCTTGAAAACTTTATTGATAAGAGGAAATATTACAACAAATGCAAGTTCAATCCAGTGTCATCCTTCCAATTCAATCCTTCTTCACCTCATGAGAAGGAATACATTTCAACAATATCACAATACTTGCACTCAATCCTAATCGCAATCCACCAGCGTCTCCTTGCAACTCAATCTTTTCCAGCCCAGATGTTATGAAACCAGCTCAAGAAAAGATAGAAAAGATAGATCAATGCCTTAGAATTCAGCCTCTTCGAGGGGGCAACCTCCTTTACATTACACAAATGAACAATTCTTGGATGATACAAATGAAAAGACCTCCTTCTATATATAGGAGTCTAAGGGGTCATAACATAATCAGAGCCGACATAACAATAATAATGTAAGGGCACAATAATAACAATAGTGGGCTTCTATGGGGCACAATAGTAACAATATGGGCACAATAGGGGCACAACAATATTAATAAGGGGTACAACTACAATAGTAATCGGGTAATCACTAGTATTATGGGAACCCAACATGCCCCTCTCCTTCAAAAAAAGTGTTGTCCTCAACGCTTGAGTAGTTATGGATGCTTCTGTATAAAATTTTCATCCTCCCATGTGGGATCTTCAGCAGATAAGTTCTTCCACTTGATAATATACTCTGAAATTGATCAATTTCGTAGTTGTCGAGTTCTTGTTTCTGTGACTGCTTCTGGTTCCAATATAATTTTTCCTTCCTCGTCAA